>JAIPRN010000682.1:0-13548 GCA_025469175.1 Geopemphigus sp. TES_GeoC_2020
CCACATTTGGAAATAATAAAAATAAACACACATGAAGGACAACGACTGAATAAGTCACCGACCAAATAACGATAAAACGCGCATTGTGCGGGATATTTTCACACACCGATATTAAAAAGTATATCCAAAATCCTTATTAAATCCAATATCCTTCAATAAAGAAACCCAAGGACATAACCACTAAAATCAACAACACCAGATGTGCCGATTTCTATGAAGACGTGACCCCTCGAAGCTTATATAACCCGGTCATTACGCCTCTCAGCGAGGCAGTCAAGTCAAGGCAGGCAGTCAAGTCAGGGCAGTCTAGCAGGGCCCAGCAGTCGGGTCGGGCCAGGACGAGGCTCGACACGGACTGCCGGCCAAGCAGCGAGCAGTGACGAGTCTCCCGTCTACTCGTGCGTTAGAGAGGAGTCTCCCTGGTGGAGGAGTCTCTCGTCAAGCAGGATAGAGGAGGTTATCGTCTACGCAAGTTCACGGCATCTGAGGACGTTGCAGCCACGAGCACCAAGCATATTCAACTTCGTTCAACGAGTCGGTATTCCGGAGGACGAGGTCTGTTCTTCTTTGTCAAATCACTTGCGTTTTTATTTGTCGGTGGATTTGTGGAACGTTGGCACCGACCCAACCATTTACTCATATTTCTGCGCGATCTCTCAAAGTCGAACACGGTCAACTGGGTAAGAACATCATTCTATTCAACTTCTACTTTTGAATTGCCTACGAATATTTTAATAATAATCGCCTGTACGATACTTCTCAATCGCGTTCCCAAATATTTCTCGTACTCACGACCTCGAGACAAATAATTGTAATAACTCAATAAAACTTTCCCATTTCCCACATATCCACACCTATAACCATATATCCGTTTATCCTAATTACTCCATTCCTCTTATATTATTATTATTTCTATTTTATTTTCTTGTTTTTTTTGAGTTATTACACAACTCAAAACCGAATACAATACCAAACGTATACAAATACAATAATTTGACGATAATTACCGCGTTAATTAATTATAATAAACCGCCGGCGTTTTTCGAACGCGATTGTTTCAAATCCGAGGCAATAATACAATTTCCATACGTTAAACACTCGACATACCATTATTTCGAAACGTTTCCTCCATTTTCTAACGGTAATTCGTGTTTATTATTCTGTGTTCTTTTATTTCGGCGACCTAATTACAAAAATATCTAACTACCGATACGGCTTCGAGTCTTCGTTAAACATTGTACGATACAATCATACCGTACGCATAAATGACGGTAATAATTAATTAACAAATAATAATCGATTTATAAATGATCCGACCTCTCTCTTGTCATACGATCGCGTGGATCGTTTTTAATTAATCATTATGCTCATTTTGTCGCATGTAAATTCGAACGCCCCGTGACCTTTTGGCGCGTAACAGGACGCGTGTATGTAAATATTGCGACGGTTATTTTACGCGCGTACGAAGCAAACGTGTACGCTGTACGGAAAAGTTCGGAACGGATTTTTCTTACGCGAATAATCGGCCGATTTTCGAACGAGACGGATTTGTCGGCTCCCGAGTCGGAATTGAAAACCGGCGCGATAGGTATTTTTCGGGAATTTATTACGGCGAAAAGTAACTGCCGTCGTATTCGTGTCCAACACGCACCTGTACGGGTTATTCCGCACGCGCGTTCGTCGAAATCTAAATCGACTTAATATATTCGTATTTGGAACGTTACCGGGGGCGTTCGGAAACCATTCGATCATGTCCGACGCGTTTTCGAAAACATTATTAATACCGACACGTACCGGACAATACGTTAAGTATTTATAGGGCGCTGGACTTCAGGCGTATACCGTTTACGACGTCAGTTCGACGTTTCGATTTGCGAAAACATTTTAAAAATACGGTAAAAGCGTATACTTTCCACGCGGTATATGGGATAGAGAGGCGGCCGCGAACAACGAATTGTATACGCGTTTTATATACGCTCGCGGTATACGGCAATTCAAATATTGTTGACCCGTAGGTACGGCGGATCGCATAATAATCAGTACACGAAGAGAAACCCGTGACCCTTTATAACACGACGCGTATATCGGTCGTTGTAATAGTTCGCGCGATCGTTGCCGACGACGGTGTGTCTACTCGCGGTGTGTCCATCCACCAGTTTTGTTCGTTTCGTCGTTTACGATTTATCGTTTAGTTACGGAATATTGACCGACCGACTGGTGCGCGATGTCAGCGTTCAGCAAGCACGTGGCCCAAGCGACTTGCGCTCAAATCATACACCCGTGGGACGACAGTTGCTCGCGAGCCTGTTGGATGATGATTCGCTCTTCGGCTTTCGGTAGTTGTAAGCTATTGATCCCATTGTTTTTGGTGAGTGAACGCGGCGTACTTAATTATAAATATTCAAACGGCCCACTAACGCGCCTAACCGATCCGATTAGTCGCTAAATCTCCGTAGCCGATTTGATTTCGAAACGGAAATAGTGCGGATATATTACGTAGTATATTACGCGTGCAACAATTATATTTATATAATTACATTACGTGTACAAGAATAATCGACGTGGTGGACGCGATTATCGATAAACATTCGCGCGAAAATATTTTAGATTTTTACTCGTACACGTACACGCGCGAGCGCAAAATTATCGTCGAATTCAAAATCAAAACTGTATCGAGATTTCGGCATGTAAAGATGTATGAATACTGAACAACCGAAATCGCGTACATTCTCGTTAGACGATGTACTGTTGTTACAATTAAAACCGTTCGTTAAAAAACTCCGAAACTTATCCGCTTCGTGAATTCCAACAATTTCCGCGTAACAGGACGGTCGAAAAACTGCCGGAAAATTTATCGGAAAAGTCGACGTTTTAACTGCCCCGTTAAAGATTTGTCGTGTTTATATTCGTCGTTTTATTGGCGACTCACTACGATATATAATTGTCTAAATAAGTAAGCGCAATGGTGGACCGTAGATTTTGACACCTTATTAGACGTATTGAAATCGTTTAATATCGAGTTCGGTATTTGACGAAAGATTCTCGACACTGACGAATTTCGTATTCGCCACTTCGCGTTTTCCGGACCAAGGTGAATAAGTCGTCGTTGAATTAATACGCGTATCTCCGAAGGTCAATTTTGCGCTGAATCTGCGGAAAAAAAAGAGACAGGCCAAAGATTTGGCCACGGAACATCTGAAAGACACCATTCAGAGCGTCATAATGGGCACGTGTATATCTTCGTCGATGGTGGTCAACAGTTGCATTCTCAGGTACGCAAAGTTATATATACATATATACCCAGACACGTGGGTGGTCCGAGACGTTGTTCGTTCGGTACGAGGGTGGTCAATTTTCAAAACTCACGCGACACTTTTTCGCCGACTACTGTCGATGGAGAAACGAAATCGACGTTAAAATATTTCTTTTTACATTTATCTAGACATATTTGTACGAGACCTACCGGCGGCACGCGCGCCGTGTATCGTTACGACGGAATTCGATAAAATGTTTTTTTGTTTTAAGGTCGAACGCGCGTTCGAACGATTTCATTTATTTCGAAAACGCCGATATCCACGTAGAAATCAACGCGTTATTACCGCGCTCTTAAAACGACCGTACTTCCGAACGGTTACACGAGTAAATAGTCGAAAATACGGCACGGTTATCAATACGCACCAAACATCAACAACGGCGAAAAAAAAACGCCCGTTTAACGGAGTCGCGCGTAAAATACGCCGAATACGATTGGACTAGTGACTAGTAAATATTATTTTCAAAGTCGAATAGAAACAAATTGCGGCCGAAGAGCAAAGCGATTTCATAACCGGGTCGCGTTATCTAGAGAATTTACACGCCACCGTTACTCGCACCGAAAAAAACGTATAGAACGAGCAAATGGCGAACGATTATCGTCGTTAAATACTCGACGCGTACTTTTTCGACCGCGCAATTCCAATAGTTTCTTAGTTGCCACACAGATAGCGTAAAAGGTTACGCGATATCGTCATTTCCGTTAATAAATGTAACGTGTACCATACTTAAACGTATCGAGTATTGTTCGACTTAAATGTCTTTCATTATTTCGCTATAGTGTTTACACAATTTAACGCGTTTCGATCGTTTAAAATATTTACTTACCTAAGCTCGTGTTTTTTGTTGAATTTCGGAAATGCTAACGTATAGGATAAATTATAGTAAAAACTCCATACGCGTACGATATTTTTATTTTCTCCGTCGATCGTTCGCGGTTTTTTTTTTAAGATACGTTTTTACCGTGCGGTTCTGAAAACTCGAGCAATAACAATTGTGCTTAAGGTAATCGCGCGATATCGGAAAGATAAAAAAGTTTTGTGAAATTAACGAAAACCATAACGCGAAAGCGGGCGTTTAAACGATAACCGTTGGCATATTCGTTCCTTATTCATCAGGCCATTTCTACTTTGAACGAACGTCGTCACTTTTCTCCGCAACTGTTTTTGTAGACGTACGGCAGCAAAACGTCGATATTTTAGATCGCGAGTGCTGGGTGTTGAAAAAATAAACGGTTCGTACGACGCCGATAGTAACGATAACGTACTGTAAACTATACTTTACCATTGTAATCGAGTTACACACACTAAAGCGTATTTTCGTTTTCAGATACGTAATGGGCAGATTCTTTTATACGTCAGTGGTGTTCTTTCCAGGGGTATTCGCCGGCTTTTCGTATCTCATTCTAAAACCGCAACTTAGAATTCAAGTGTTCTCGGCATTCGCTAACGCGGTCAGTACATGTCGTTATTAAACGAATATTTATCTCGTAACAAAAGGTAACCCGCCCCTCCCCAACCGGTGTAGTAGGCCCCCCCAATGGAGTGTGACCAACCGTCTATTTCCGATACCTAGTTACATTGCCGTCGTCCGATATTCAAAATCGTTTTATTTTCGAACAAAAAAAATCCCCGAAATCGTTTACGTGTACGTGTATGTTAAATTGTACGGCGTGTATAGTATACGTAGTCACGTACGCCTTATATATTGAAGGTCGTAGACGGTAACCAGTCGTTTTAGTTGGCTATTAATTAATAATAGTTGTATAAGAATCGCGGTACGAAATTCGTTCAAATTACGCCGCTAAAATATTGAACAGATAGCTATCGTTTGTTCGAGATAACACGAAAGTCGTAATCGTTCATTATTATCGCCTTAAATTCGAATTCAAATTGAACATCGACCGATATACACTCGTAAAACATTTTTTTTCCTTTTCAAATTATTACGTAAATTGCGAATATTGTATATCATTTTTTTTTTAAACTATTTTTCCCGAGTGCCCGTCGTTTGTGACATTATATTATGGTACCACATATTGGCCGTTTTCTTACATGAAACAATACACAATATCATATTTAGAGTATAAAGGCGTTTAAATATATTTTGGAATTTATATACTATAATAAACAATTTGAATGTCTGTTCGGAAGGCTAAACATTTTACATATCGTCAAGTCCTCGAGTTTTTGTAACGAATAATAAATACTTATACGAAAACAATTTTCACGTCTACCCTTTAGTTTATTATCGAAAAAAACGTTTTAAATTACGTACTTTTGTAGAAATAGAATTATAGTAATTTTTTTTTTCAAAATTCGGCAACGATTATACCTTTTTCAAAATGGAAAATCGATAGTTTTTTACGAGTGTACGAATCCGCTCAACATAAACGTGTATATACAAACGTCGATTAATTATCGCGTAGTATGCACGAATCGTACAATTTGTCTGGAGGTCGATATGACCATTACCCGTCGTTTGAGCGCGTGATTTATTTTCGGTACGCGATTGTTACAGGCACTCGAATCGGTCCTATTGAAGGCGTCCAATTCCGGTCTGTTAAAGTTGAACGTATATACGGAAACGATATTTTTCATGGTCACGAACGCGTGCCTGATGTACCTTTGCAGAAAGTCCAAGTCGACCCATTCCAATTATACATGGTGATTAATAAATACGCTGTTCGGTGAACCGCCGCCGTCGGTGGATAGACGTTAACGCGTTGTAAATCGTTTAGGTTTTACAAGCCGGAGGTGCGCGATCCAAACGTGGACGAAAAATCGTATTTGGAGACCATATATAAGGTAGGCAACGCGATCGTAACCAACTGGTCCGGTCGGGAAACTCGGGAATCAGTAGACGGGAAATGTTTTCGTCGCGAAATGTTTTCGTCTACTCGCCGTAAAATTAGAACGGATTTCACGTGTCGGGAGAACGGCGATATCGATGACGGCGTAGTGGGACGGTTGCGTAGCCGCCCGTATTAATCGCGTTTAACGTGTATACGTATATATTAGTTAACCGTATTTCACAACGTCGTTGACGATATATTTTTAGTCAGTATTCGTCTAACGCGCGTTTTGTTCGAACAGAAAACGACGAAATGCTTCGGGCTGGGCATCGGTTTCGGGATTTTGAACACGGTGATCGGGGACGTAACCGTGTTAGCGCCGAAAAATCTGTACAAACTCTTCAAGCCCGCCATCCTGAAGTCCGGCATTTTCGCGGCATCTTACGTGGCCGCGTACGAAGTAAATATCGTCCCGTCCGCACCCACGTCCCTGAACCCGACACGAATATCCTAACGCGAACGCGGTTTGTTTTGTCGCCCACGTTATTATTAGTTAACCGTCTACTTCCTGAATCGACACTTTCGCGAGGATCGACCCGTCCACGCCATACCGGCCGGTTTCTTGGCCGGACTCTCGTACGCGGTCGGCCCTAACCTGTCCATCAGCCTCTCGGCGTTCATCAATCTCATCCAGGTACGTCATATATAGAGTTAGCGCGTAGTAACCTTTCATACTCATTAGCTAATATTAATAATTATATACGCGCGTATGTCGAAATTGCCTACACGATTAGCGCGTTAAGTTATAAATTGTATCCGACGAATTTGAAATAATTACGTAAACTATAAAGACGGTGCCGAATATTTGTAATTTATTCTATTATTCGCGTTAAAAGTGTTTTCGTTTCGATGGAACTTCGATGTTACACTTAATATTCGTGACGCTAGTCAATTGTACTATTTCTACCGTAATTAAAATTTCGTTTATCCGAAATACCAATCGCGGTGTTTGTATAAAACGTTTAGTCGCTACGGAGATTTGCGTAGACGTGGAACGTTTTTGTTCGATCGAATATTGTTAAACGCTACACTGTGCGACGGAACCAACCACCTTTGGAACGTCGGTCTATTCGTTATTTCAATAAACGAATATAATCGACATTTCGCAATGAACAATTGCCTAGACGAAAAAATGGGAAAAATGGGGATTACTTGTTCGAAAATAATTCGTTAGGTAGGTTATAAAACTATATTCGTATATTTATTAGGGCGTACATGTTACGAATCGTGGTCGCGTAAATAAGAGTAAAATATATTTCCGGAATATAATACGAATCGAATACAAATTACGTCGATTATTATTCCAAGGTGAACATTGTATACGAAATGAAAATCATTTTACCGCGCAAATTCTTTTAACGCTCAGAAAATGTTGCTTTTGGATACTCTTAAATACGTAGTTTTGAAATTTCGTGACCGTACTTACGTAATAATTATTAACGTAACTGATTACAAAGTGTATACTGAGAATGACGAGAAAATGGAAAAATCTAAACTATTACGCTACCACTAGTCCCTCTTTTGTTTTCATTATTATTTTTACAAATTGTTTTGACGGCATACTTGCGCCAATTGTTGTAAAACAAAAGTTATATATACTGAAATTCAATTTTAACTTTTTTATCATCCTACGAACCGTTTGTTTTAACGAAACCGACCCGATTCTCGAACGAGCAACTATTCAAAACGGAGCTTCATATTGCCAATTTGTAAATATAATGTTGGAGAATAATAGTACGATACTTTATGTCGAGGATTTGGCGCGTTCATTAATCGAACGTAATTTTACAGTTCCTGTACAAAGTCGTTGACGTGGAAGCGTTGAAACGCGTGTCCGTAAACACGATAATGTTTTGCCTGTTCACCGGTTTACTTTTTCATATACACCTGTATCATCCAAAACAAGTCTCGAAATTCGGATTGAAATTCATCAGGATAACGACGAATAACAGGTGAGTGGTACGCGTGCTCTCACGACGTTTCGTAATATTTCGTAGCGATTGGCGGGGTCATTGGTCTTATCAAAAATACGAGATATTTAAGTAATCTTATATTGAAATCTACTCGACGCCGATGGGCTGAACATCAATTTTTGTATTTCGTATCGTACTGATTCGTACCAATTGTTTATTCCTTTACGACGCGGTCGTTTCGGTTATACGGAAAATTATAAAAACGGGTTCTTTACGTGCGCGTTACGATTTTACCCGTCGACCGATTTAATCGCTCAAATAGAAGGGTTTTAAAATTTTTCGAAATGAAAACGCGTTATTCGAATTGCTTTGTTTTTGAACACGTTCGAGGCCCCCTTTTTTTAACGGAATTTACCGAGAATGTATCCGATAGCTAATTGCGATTATTAGGATAATAATAATAATGACGTTACGTTTACGTAATATTGTCCATAGGTCCACGATGATAGTCGACAATTTACACAAAATGCTATGAAGCGGTGATAAGTAACGTTGTGAATCACAAACGGCCTGACTGCAACGCATTTCGACAAACGACGGAGTAATTCGTTATTGTATTTCATTGTTTCAAAACGGATTTTAATACTACGGTACAATAGGATATCACGTTATCCACGCTCTGTCCGCGTTATTTATTCATTATTGTAGACCGGGTGGTTTGGTCAGAAGTAATTCGGGGATGGTTACGAATTCTAATTAAACGGAACGTTGAAAAGCAATTTTTGGAATTTCCGGGGGAATTTCTGTATTTTTGTCGTTTAATCCGTCGACGTTCTCGGTACGTTCTTCAACGCCACAGTCTTCGGCAAAGCGAATTTTCCACCTAACCTATTCATACCTAATATATATTATACAAATGTATATGTATCTCAATACACCAGCGGTGTGTTATAATAATGTCAACTGATTCACCGTTCGGTTCCCGAATATTATTGCTATTATTGTAACGTTCGGGTTTGCACACTGTACATATGCGTGAAATTATACCTCGTATATAATCGTATAATATAATTATATATTGTTACGTTTACGTAGAATATAACGCGTGTGTCAGCTTTATTCCACAAAATTGTTTGCACGGATCAAAGTCGACTAAATTGTGTTGCCTACAACATGATATGTATATATGTGCGTGCGTGCGCGTGGATATATTCGAGAATTTAATTTGTGTTTATTGCGCGTATTTGATCTTCGATCGAACTCACGTCGCACTCGCCTTGGTAACTGCGAACAGTGTAAATGACAGATAAGCATAATAGACTGCGTACTGTAGGAGTCGAGTGCCGAAAGTTGAAATGTTATATCGTACAACATTTTCGGGTAATTTCACGAAGATAACCTTCCCGTTATAAACTGAAATACGCGACAAAGTCTCGTCGTAATAAGCGAAATAATTAATAGACAGTTTTTAGCGGTCATTCGTTTCATAAACGACCGTGCCAATGATTAGTATGAGATACGTTCGTTTTAGTAAATTCGACAATTAGAATAATTTCGTCGCGCGCTTCACGTTCGTACTAAACACTGTAAAACGTTTAAATAAGAACGTACAATTTCCGTTTACGTTTCGTATACGATTTGGATTATGTTTATAAAACCGGTACTAAGTAATGTAATTTTTTTGTTTGGACTTAATTCGTGAATTAAGAGGGTTTTATCATTTTTTTCAGACGAGCTTTAATTGTCTACTTTAATTTTATTCATGCTACTATATATCTCGTGTCGGAAAAAATGCTCGTCGTAAATGTTTATAATATGACTCGCTTAATTTTCAAAAAAAGCTTTCGAAACACTTCTAAAACATAAGCTATATCGTTGGGAACGTCATACGAATCATACAAATTGAAATCGTATTACGAACAGTTAAACGACTGATGCGATTTATTAGACGACAAATTCATTCGTGTTAAGTTTAACGCGCACTACGATTGCGAGTATTATTCTGCAGGAAATTATGGAGTAAGTAGCGCGTAATACTTTATTATAGAGTATTTAAACGATTTGATTTTTATACGATCGTCGAATTTTAGTCAAAAATAATAACGGAAATTTTCAAAATAGTTTAAAATTAAAATAAAAACGTTCGGACAAGATATACGAATATACGACACATAATCGAATATTTAAAATGTTGAAGACTTTCGAAGAATAAAACAAATTTATTCGGTTATTATTGAGGGCATTATGGAAAAATGTTTAAATTTATGTCAGTCGTTAACCAATTCACGTATTCACGTATATTCACCAATTACCGTCAATAAAATAGTCGATTAAAAATGTTTAAACAAAACGAACTAAATGAATATTTAAACGATTCACAAACTAAAGAATAAATATATACGCATAGACAAATATTAATTTCGATATAATTTTAAATTCTCGACGAGTATGTACTATAAAATATTGTTATTACGACATACCGAAAACCATAAAAATATGGAGAAAAAAGTAATAATATTCGTCGCCAATACTTTAACAGTTTAACGTTAAGTATGAATGTGCAAAAAAACAATAAAATAATAATAACATTTTCAGTCCTTCAGTTATGACGTATTATAAAATAGTGTACCTAAAATATGTCCAAATTACGATTCAAGATAACGAAAAGAAATTAAATAAAAACGAACCGCGTATTCTATTTTTATAATAGCCTTCGTTAAAAGCGAGTACTCACTCGTTGCAGCCTCCGAGCCAAGTAAACCGATTAGTAGGAACTCGATCAATTAATACGAATTTTTCGGACGCGTATTTATTTACCAGACATACGATCCCCTTTGTATTCTATAGCACACATTTTACAAAACTTTTTATAAAAAGTACAAATATAAACTATTTATAAAATTTTTCAAAACAAATTTTTTTCAACGCAGAGTCTCGAAACGTTTTCGTCGAGTTCAAAATTACAAACGCCAACGCGACTCGAGTTTCGGGTACAACAATATATAATACCTGCCCCTTCGTACTGCCCCGGCCACAACGTACTAATATACAAGGAACGCGCGTACGTAGCAAAATTGCCTGTACGGGACGCCGTGCGATCGTCGATCGGGCCCCAAAACGCTATAACGTTATCAAGTCGATCGATTATATCGCGTACAGCCAAAAAGGAAACGACGGAGCGAACATTATACACGAAGCTCTTTGAACTCGTTATGTATACCCCGTTCGCAGCGAAATTATACGCGATAAATATTTTCGGTATTCTGGGCCAAAAAAATTACCCGGCAATGCGTGTTAATACGATAATTTCGTTGTTATTCTTGTTTCGTTCGCGTTCGTTACGAATAGTTACACGTTTTATCCTTACGCCTAGAACACGAAGGGTAGTAATACGAAATTCGCGGGAGCAAAACGTATATTATTATCGACAACAAAGGTTCTTCGTTTTGTAATGTTAATAGTACGAGAAACTTACAGCATAACATTACAGCGTGCACATTATTTATATTCTAATACGGATAATAATGTTGGATTCGCGTCATAACTTATTATTATTATTAACACGTATGAGAAACGCGATACGAATTTCGTAATCGATTATACGTTACGTTCGTAATTTTACGAACACGCGACCAAATGTTTGTAAACGGAAACACACATCCGTAGAAGTAGAGAAGTAGATTCACATAGCGCGAAGGAACGTGTACCAAAAAAAAAAACTACTCGTATACTGTAAAGAAAGAAATGTAATAGGTATCCGGGTGGCGCCGTTTCTATTTCTCTGTCACTTTGAACGTGTTCGAAGTTCCGAAGAATTTCCCGAGATTGCCGCCTCCCAAATACTTGAAATTTCCGAAGTGTCTGATGCGATAGAGGCCGTCTTTAGTGTTCTCGGGTATGGTCCATTTGATGTGTGCTATGCTGGTGGCCCAAAACCATGATTCGGTGCGCCAGGTAAATCTGTTAGGTCGGAAAACATATAACACGTTAAAAAAACATTATCGCCGAATCGAGAAACAGCTCGTGAAATACTTTAATTCGGGCTAATGACGAAAAATCGGTAAAATTTTTTAAAATCGAAAAGAGTTTTTGGTAAAAATCGAAAAATGATCAATCGTCTTACAACTCGACGAATATTAATTTTCGAGATTTTTACTAAAATTAATTTACCGCGCTTGAATTTGATTCACGATTGACCTTTTGGATAAGTCGCGAACGAAACATTACTCGTATATTATTTTCTATTTTGAAATTACGTATTTTCTGACGTAACCGATTAGTGACGTTGTTAGTTTTGACAAAATAATTTACGATTTTACGAATAATGCTATCGAACCAAAGTCGTTTTTGAAAAAAATCGTAATTCCTTACTCGGTATCCCAATTGGCGTCGGTTGCGACAATCTCCCAATTCATGTCGTCGGTAAGTCGTTCCACTGTCAAAAACGTCATTTCCAACATTGGGTTGTTTCTCGGATTACCGGACACCTGGGAAAAAGCGTACGATA
The DNA here is from genome assembly GCA_025469175.1 of Geopemphigus sp. TES_GeoC_2020. Classification (NCBI taxonomy): domain Eukaryota; kingdom Metazoa; phylum Arthropoda; class Insecta; order Hemiptera; family Aphididae; genus Geopemphigus; species Geopemphigus sp. TES_GeoC_2020. Next base: position 12,587 of record JAIPRN010000682.1, read on the forward strand.
TTTCGCGGTATATAGGCAAGTATTAAATACTCTTGGGAAAATTTATATATGTATACAGTAAAATTAATCTTTCGTGAATTTTATTTAAAAGTGGATCGTCTAAACGAAATGAAGTGGATATGTCGTAATTAAAGAATTTTTCATAAATAAAAAGCTACGTAACACAATGACGTGATTCGCTTGTCTTTGAAATTTGAACGTGGCTATGAGATTACTTTAATTTTCATCGTTGGTTCCAAAATATTCACGAAAAAAATTTATATTCTTTAAAACCTAACTAAATCGCTGCACTATACGTTTGGGTATAATATTTTGTAAAATTCATTCTTTCTTTTGTTAGGTAAATATATAATTTATTTATAAATAATATTAAAAAAAGTTCAAAAAAATATTTATTGTTTACAACTCATTTAGCATGTGTGAAGAATCAAAGAAGAAATTATAATAATATTATTTCAATTACAGTAAAAATATTGTTTGGCGAATATAGGAAGTGGCTAATTATGGCTGAAGGAAATATGCTAAAGTAAAGGATAGACAGAGAAAAGCTTAATAGGACATATGATATTTGAATTAGGACGAAAAATGTATTATTTGTTAGCACTTGAGCCAGCTGCGTATATGAATATATATTTTAAGTCAAACCGTAAATGAAGTAGAAATAAAAATTTTAAATTTAAACGTTTAAAAATTTAAATTTAACGCCATTTTATTCAAAGGATTTAGTCGAATATAATATCGTCATTAGTGTAGGGAAAAATTTGTTTTGATCAAAACGAAAGTCGCGTAATTATTAAATAACAATTATTTTCGCCTAAACGAATTTTTCAAATTTTTACGATCGTATAAATCCGAGTGGACATACTGTAATCTACGGCGCTTTTAAAGCGGCTATCAGTGGAGCGAACTATGAGGGGGGAAGGAGTGTGTATAACATACGTCGATTGTCTTCACCGCCGAGT
>JAIPRN010000682.1:22546-70590 GCA_025469175.1 Geopemphigus sp. TES_GeoC_2020
GGGAGTTGGAACAATAGGTGCCAATACACCGACTGAGGTTTTAGTAAACTCTAATTTTAGGATTAAAACTAAAATTTATTTGGGACGGTTCGTCGTTTCGAAAACCAAAAAACAAAATGAATACTATAGGCTATTTTGGGTTAGACGATCGATGATTATCTCTGTTATTTTATTATAGTCCACTGTGTTTAATTATTAAAAATTCTGGATAACTAACAAATCGAAGGATATATATATATATTATTTTCACAACGATATCCGGGCATTTTTTTGGTTTGTCCGTGAACAAACTTTTTCGTGCGAAAGTATTGCTTTGTAGATCTTTATACGCGTCACTTTCTCATAGTTAATTGTGCCTAATTTTTTCGTTCAAAATAATGATAAAACTCGAGAAACTTTCTCTATATAACTTATTCGAGTAAATAATTGTTAGTTGAGCTGTAGTTTGTTGTTTTAATAATTTAAACAATATAGGTAATAAGGGGAATTCTATATTTTATTACACCGTTTTTTAGCGATTTTTTTTACGCTTAATTATTTTATCATATTGAAAAGCCGTTGATTGTTTTCGAAGGAATTGTGGTTGATATTAATATTGTACCCACCGAGTTAATTCTGTCTGTGGGAGCCATTAAATATCGTTATCGTAACACACACGAATTTTTACGAGTAGGTAAAAAATAAAAATTTATCGTTATTCGTCATTTTACACGCGTACGTTTGTAAGTATAAGGTACAGGAATATAGGGGTTGTTGCGTCGTCACGAAATGGGTGTATTAAAGTAGATTAATTTTTCACGGACGGGAACAAACCGATTCAAACTTTTACACGAAAATCCATTATCGCAATAATGTATACTCAAAACGAGCCGTCTTTTTTTATTATTTCGTATAATTATAATACGAGTAAACGTATACTCGGTATTTTTATTTTTTAGCCTCGGCATGTACACGCGGGATACGTATACCGCTAGCACGTCAAATATTTCTTAAAGATTCGAGTAAACATTTAACAACCCGGTTCGGACGACTCGTAGAATATAAAATATAGACATAAATTGATAAATAACGAATCGATATTTTGACGGTACAAAATATTGGAACACGTTTGATGAAATTAGCGCAAATTAGATTTACTAACTTCCCGTACTTGTAATTAATGTTTACCAAGTGTTGATAAATGGCGTACAATGATACTTTTACCGTAGATAGCCACCCACTCGTTAAAAGTTAATTTCGTCCGTCGGATTATCAAAGCTTACACGCACACTTACTACAATGATAAGCACGAGATCTATATAGACGACAGGTATCTAATTGCATTATGTTTGAAACCTTATAAATTGTTACGTATTAAAGTTGTACGTTTCTGGTTAAAAATAAAACGTAACTTGTCCGGTTCTTCCGAAAATTCTTTTTTCGTCGTCTATAATTTCAAGAACGTCGCTACACATAACGTAATTGATATTATTTTCAACGGAATTCGGAGTGTTGGGAAGGTCGTATGTAAACCACTGACACACGAACCACTTCCAGCATTGTATTACCGAACAATATTAGTTTCTGAAATGAAATTTTACATTTCACGTTTCAATTCGCAGCTAGTCCTTTGGAAACCGTATTGTACTCTTCGTTTTTATTTTGTTATCGAACCTCGTCTGGTGGTATCGGAATAGATTGATTCAATAATGGACCAACGAAATTTCGCGAGTACATCTTTTATCGTATATCAAAACGAACACAAAACGCGCGTGCCTGATTTCTTTTCTTATTATACTCTGTAGTTTGAATATTTTTATTTACGTACCTTTTTTATACGATTTTAAATTGAATAACGCGAAAGTCGGTTGATTATCCGTCTGATTTTCTTATATTTTTTTCGAAACACTTTTTTATGTACTCCAACATTTCGTAAACGTTACGGCACCGGCGAATACACGTGTAAATGATTCGTTTTTTATTTATAGCCGCATTAATTTTATAAAAAAAAATCCCGAAGCTATATAAAATTTGAATTATCGCGATAAAAAAAGAAACGGATAAAGTGAAAAATGTGTTATATTGAAGTGAACATTTAATACGATTCGCTATTTTTTTTATTAAAATTTTCTTCTTCGTATATTTCGAATTATATATCAAAATTATATCGGTAACTAATATAATAACGATAATTATACGCGTGTTATCATTTCGACTCACGTCGCTTCGTATATGATCGCCCATCATTGCCGAGTCAATGCTGACAAACGCTATCCTCCAATCCGCGTCTTCGATCACGAACGCTCTAGAAAACTGCCGTAAGTGTATTCCTTCTCCTCTCTGGTCCATTTTCCCGTATCCCATCTAAAAATTTGACGTCTTTTTTAACGCTGATTAACGTTTATAATTCTATTTTAACGACAACGTCAGCGGTCAAATTATTCAATTTTATATTAACTTCGCGGAATTATGGACCGTGATCGTCAAACACTAAAATCGACACGGTGATTTATCGAGATTTTCTGTTTGGATTTTTCAAATTTTTTAATACGTACCTAAAAACTTAAATGACAATAAAAGTCCTATATACTAAGATTCTGCCTGTACTGAAAATATCATAGCTTTTACAATAAAATGTATTTTAGTTAGAACCAAACAATTAAACGTTTCTACAAGGTTAGGTTAATTGATTTAATAGGTATAGGTTTTTATTTCACGTTCGAAGTGATATATTAGAAAACAATGTGCGGCGTCTAATGTCCGATATTCAAAATATTTATTACTCGACTCCTTCATATGATTCATTTGCAATTTATTATAATTCCATTTAACTATTAACGCTATTTTTAACAACAATTTTCGTATCATTCACCTATACTTTTTCTCCTTTATAACGGTTGCTCGTTTTTATTGTTATTTTAGTTTTGACAAATTTCGTACCTTCAATAATATATTTATGCACTCGCCAAGGTTATTTGATAGTTTTCGGATAAGCAACACGCTAGAAGATAGTCAGTTGTTGGCGATTTATTGTTATTTATTTTAAAAATATAAAATTTTCAAAATGAATAAAGTATCGCATTCACAGAAGGCGATAAAATGTAATCGTGATTATTTATATATTTAAAAAATTATAAAAATTTGAAAATTACAGTGTGTTCAGGGTCGAATACAAAATGAATATCATTACTAATAAATATATATATAGGAATCGTGTTGCTTTCATATTCATTCAGTAGGTATTCAAAAAATAAAAATATCCCACAGTGTATATGTATACAAAACATTTATCTTTTCGTTTTTTACGTTGGAAAAATAATTTTTTTTTAATATTAATATAATTTACATTGTACGAATTATAACAAATCACTTACAAAAGTAACTCCTGCCGCCGGTCCAGTAACGTCGGCAATTCCAATACCGATTTGGTATAACGACCGGACGATTGTAATCCATAACAACAATACAAATACAAATCTAAGTTCTGAAACAAACGAATAAATCATAAGAAAACGTTAACTTAATAATTATTCTTTTTAACAAAAATATTTAAATATTTTAAAAACTTCATACGTTAAAGACAATTTTTAATATATTCCCATTTTGTTACAATTAACATTTGTTGTTTTCCGTCGGTAAACTGAACGATGAATTTGAGTTTGACACAAAATAAATCGAAAAAAATTAAGAATTTTAAACGTTTATATGTTTTGGATAGTAATCAAAAGTAATGGTCGGTCGATGACTTTATATTGTTTGTCTTTCCATTTAAAAATGTTTTTCTCGAAATAATTCAAATTAGATACAGTTTATAGCGTTTAATTTTGTGTTTAAACATTAATTCGAATCTTTTAGGTATAAATCGTAATAGTAATAATAATAAATTACGTTTAGGTAATTAAGCGTATTTTAAGTCGTTTGTTTTGTTCGTTTACCTTATTTATGTTAAAATATGACACAAGTCGTATTACACAAACCATAACATTATATTCGATTTGCAAAAAAATACAAAGATCACATAATTTTAGACAAATAAAATCCAAAGTAAGTAAACGTTAAAATCTATTATATTAGAACAATATATTCGAATATTTCGAAACAAATATAATTAAAAGTAACACGTACTCGCCGAAGACATATGCGTATTGATTGTACATTTGGTAGCAATATCGAGAATATTGTATCTAAAAATTTACTTAAAAAAACATTTGAGAACCAATGGATGATACACGATGTCGAAATCAGTAATGGTTTTTTTAAATTATTTCATTTCGGATTTAATAGAGTTACGACATCAGAACTTTACACGTTAGTCATTGCTATGAATATACTTTTGAGTAACCTTGGTATACGATATTTACCGCTGTTGATTTATTTTGCTCTTTGAAAAATTTAACCTATTAATAGCTTCGTTGAAATGCATATTGTATAACCCCTACCCACTTCCACTGTTGGAAAACACTGAACACGTTACTGATTCCGTTAATGAACGATATTTACGCGTACATTTTTTATTTAAAATTTATGTCCGATAAATTTTCGGATGGAGTAACAAAAAAATACGTTCGAAATAAATATTCTTTTCCGTAGAAAAGTCGTAATTTTTCCGATTGTAAAAATAATAATTACACGTATCAGTAAAAATTCTATATTAAAACGGGGTACAATGGACAGAATCACTAGATAATGGTCAGGGACGTATTGTCTAGGTCACTTCATGCCGGACGATATTAAACGTTACATACGTATATAATATTTATATCGATTTAAATGATAATGAAATAATAGAAGAGGGACAGAGATTGAAATCTGTTGGTGATTAACAATAGTAGAACCGAATACATGTCATTTATATATATAAAATAGGCTAGGCGCTGTTTCATAACATTAATAATAATAATAATAACAATAAACAATGACGTGGTTCGTGAAAAATGTTTTGCCGAAATATTCCAATTTTTGCGGTTTTTCAATATCGACACAAAACATTTCTCGAAAAAAACGCCCACTTTCGAATAATGGGCATATATATAAAAAAAAAACCGTCGAAAAAAACGCGCGAACAAATCGGGGGCTATTGTAATAGATCAGAAGATGCGAAAATCATTCGTTCCGAACTAAGTTGACCTTCTACTCGGTGTGAAACATTAATGTGTCGATCATTATCCAGAACGGATAACCTTAATGGCGAACAATGAACAAACGCCATAAATTTAGAGAACCGACAATATATCGTACCCGAAATATAACGCCCACCTCCCCCGATTATATATTATTCGCCATCGAACGCTTAGTCAACGTCGTAACGTCTTCCGAGGTATTTCGATCGATATTCTGGTAGTCATTTTCCAAATGTATTGGCTCACTGCCTATAGGTTTGTGGAATATTACCTTTATTATCGCTTATCGGCGAAAGACAACAAGCGTTTAACGACGGGCGATGGATAGGCAGGTATACAACGTGTCGGTTTTTTAAATCAATCGAGTTTGCGAGCGGACGGCAATTTTATTATTCTTTTATACTACGACGTTACTACGCTTATAAAAATGGATCGGTAAACCACCGGCACCGGAACATTTCCGACCTGTTATCGAATCTCGAAAGGACCGTCCTAACGTCCTTCCTGTAAACGTATACTACATATTTTATGCCGTTTTGAAGCCGAAACAGTTCGGACGGCGAATACGTTATGATGTAATTATCTCGTCATATTATAGACATTACGAAACACGATCCGCCATTATACCTAACGAATAACACTCGCGTACCATAATGCGGCTACGTAATTATTTCGAGTTATAACGTTCGTTATACGACTACTTGCACTTAATACTACACACACGTCGTTTTATTATCGTTATAAAATATTTAAATAAGTTATATATACGTCAACTAAAACGGAATTTATAGAGTTGTATTATTATATTCAATTTGAAAGCAATGATACACAACAAACCGTTGTATTTGAAAAACGATTCCGAGTAACGCTTATAGTTTATTTTACATTTATGAACGTCATAAATATTCTCAAAATATTACTTTTTAGTTCTATGTTCAACACCAATATATCGACCATACTATTATCGTGTTTCCCTTTAAAATTGCGCGTTAGGCGACTACCGGGAAAAACGAAAAACGTCTAAATAAAGTACTTAGCTGATGCAATTCGCTACTGAAACGTAACGTACATGAAGATTGTCCCGAGTACTTCTTTTATACGAAAAAATGTTTACGGACGAAGGAAAAAATGTTTAATTAAAAGAAATTGCTTTATCGAAAAAACAAAACGTTCTTCGCGTCGTTCGTGACCTAAAAAAAAAAATAACAATATACCGCCGACGTATCGGTAATATTTTTTTTTATAGAGGGAGATAGGAGAGAAAACGTATATTTGTTTGGGGAAATGTTTCGGAAACAAATAATTAATCGGCAACACGTTCGGTAGTTTGTTTTTTTTTTGGTGTGGGAAGGAAAAAATACCTTCCAAAACCAATAAGTGGTTCGCGTAAGAGTTTACTGTCAACTTAATTCTTATAAATTACAACGTACACGTAGTTTGTACGTATACATTTCACACGTGACTTCCGATTGATATCGAAAAAATACTTATTCAACTCGTTGTATTCTCTATTGTATAATACGCTTCAAAAGTCTAAACAACCGTTTTATTTCCCGGATTCGGATATTTTTAATTAATTCTTAATAATCGCGATTCGTATTACGATTTATCGCGTGTATTTATAATCCGCCGCGTTAAATATTTCGAAGCGACGACGAATGTTGGGTGGATTCGTCCAAAAACCATTTTATGAACGTTCAAAGCATTTTACTACTAAATTATGTTCGTTATTCGGAAATGTCACGGTGCTCTACATCATATTCGACTAAGTTGCCTCGAAGAGGAAACTTATTTCCGGCGACGTTCTCCGAATATCGAAATAATTAATTTAAGTTACCTTTTTCAGATCAGTTTTGTTTCGACAAATAAATCGAATCGGCGCGTGAACGGACGAATTATACGTACGGGCATCGAATTTCATATCTGGTTGTTGCGCTCGACGCCAAAACTGATCTATAAAAAAAAACCTAACCTGAAAAATTCGTCGGTAATCTATGTTGCCACTCAACGGGATGTACACTTTTAAGTTTCTGCGCTCGAAACTAGATCATATTTTAACCGCAAACGCGTCGTTTTGTTCGAAGGTTTTTTCGATTGTACGAAACTATTTCGGACATAATTCGCTACCTATTTTCTATTAAATCGTTATATTCAAAAAAACCTATAATAAACCGACAATTCGTAACGTTATTAACAACGATAAGTTATTAAGAAAGTTTTCCCGAGTTTTTTTTCAACAAAAATCAAAATACAATTCGCGTTTGTAACGTGTTCGACGGAAACAGTGTGCGATTATTTTACATAGAAATGGTTGTACACGCGTATATTGTGTCGTTTAATTATACGTGCATAGCTCTGTCCTTAATTGTTTTTCTTTGTATACTGTATGAAATAATACAGCGACCTGTCACTGTGCTCAATAATTCTTACCTCCACTCGTTTTTTAAAACCTTATAAATTATTATCGGAATAAAATTGTAATCTACGTACTGGCTAAAAAAATTCAAAAACGTAACATACAAAATATCGTTTATTCATAAAGAAATATGCCAATAACAGTTTGTTTCTTAACGGAATCTTTTGACTTGCTCGGATTCTTGACTACGATAACAAGCGGTATGAAATTCTTCGGACAATAAAAATTTTAAAATATAACGTTCTTCCAACAATAAAAATAATCACAACAATTCTGATAAATTCTTTTAAAGTAAAGGAAATTTATAAAATAAAAACCCGAGGACAATAGCGTTATCTAAAAGAAGATATTGCGTAGATCGTCAGTGGAAATGCCAGTGTTCAAACTAAATTTTACAACATTTATCACGCTGGCGGCGTATTGAAATTATAGTAAAAACATTAAAAACGAACAAAAACGTACACGAGAGAAATATATCCGTTATATTTAAAACTAATAGATTTGAAAACGTACAAACGTTAAATAATAGTCGTTTGTTATCACGATAATATAATATAGATAGATATTAACGCGAAACAATTGTTTTCATCGTCGATATATTAGACACTTGTAAAAACACAATTTCAAATAATCAGATGTCGTCATTACGACTTGGATTTTATGGATTAATGTTTTTTGTGTTCTCAAAAGTTTGCCATTTCAGTTACAAAATGTAATTTAAATATCAGCGAGATTCTAAATATATATATCATAGCTATTCGATATATATATTTTTTGGATATTTTAAAAATGTTCAAGAATTTTAAGCAATTCGACACCAACGCTTGACGTACAATAAATGTTGACTAATTTTCTTTCGCGTAAGGCGTTTATTCGAATATTTTAAGACGTTCGTATACCGACAATAGTCATCGTTACGCCGTGAACTAAAACAGTATTTCATTAAATTAAGAAAAACAATAATTTCCAACTTCACTTTTAAGTCGTTACGTGGCCTTGGGTCACCGGAATGAGACAATTATGACGCGAGTGTTCCGGTAGACGAGTCTCGTCCAAACGTTGTTAGATTTAAATCGTGAATTCACGAACTTACAAACTTCGAAAACAATAAAATCCATATTTAGTTTATAGATAAAACCGTGAACTGTGTTAAATATGAAGTAATGAATATAACGGGAAACTATTAGTAAAAAAATGATGAAGAAAACGGGTCTAACGACGTCTTGAAAATAGATATGGGTTACGAAAAAAAATCGCGCGTATTATATGACGTACAATACGGTGATTGTTTAAATGTCAAATTTTCGTCAATAATTATGGTAAACACGCGAATTCGTTCGAACGTAACATGGTTAATTCGAGCGTCGTTTTCGAAACACGAAATATACCTAAGTAAATTACAGCCAGGCGTGTATCGTAAACATCCGAAACGAGAAAAGTATGGACAGTGTATCAAGTAAGCGAAATTACTCAAATTCTGAATCGTTGTCAACGAATCGATTGGAACGACGACGGAAACACACACGTGGAGCTATACGCCGTCGTAAGTGTCCGATAATGAACGACGGATACGTTCGACTACGTAGAAAACGATATAGCTAAGTAATAATAACTCGTTTTATAATCGTCAATATTGAGTTTCGCGTAATAAAAATTGGATTTCCGCGGACGGGTTTTCCGAGTAGTGTCGCATTATGTTTCCTACGGTTTATTGGAATACCTATCCGGATTTAATGAGCATATTTTTTTTCATTTGTTTTTTATCTATTCGCGCGTGTTTAAGGCGCCTAACATAAACCGACACGTTTCAACGTTACGGCCGGTAATTAATATACACGATCGTGAGTCACAGAGTGCGCCGACTTCGTCTGAACTCGGGTACCGGTGTTTTCGGTGATTTCGCTCCGTTATTGTCGTTTCGTTCGTTAGGCCGTTTCCCGCGATATTTCACCGTTCGATTTTTTCGAGTACGCGTAGTTATCGCGTACGACGCCCGTTCGTTTTAACACGTGTGTCACATTTCGGCGTTGCGTAATTCACGCCGGATCGCGTGAAACACGCCCGTCGGAAACGGCGCGCGTCTCTTCGGCGATTATTCAATTTTTAGTGCCGCGTCAATGATATTGCGATTATTTTCTTTCGATCTATAGACGCCCGTTTACACGGGGGAGAAAACGTCGTTATTTTACCCTACTCGTCGTTTACGCGGCGCGAACGGTATATTAATACGCGCCTAAATGATCACTCGACGTATCAGTGGTGGTTGTCTGTTTACCGCTCGAAACGTTGTCAGAAGCGAATAATCGTATTCGGAGGACGACGAGTAGTCGACGAATAATAAATCGAATAAACGTCGAATATTGTTTTTCAACGGCTCCGTAATTGTTTCCCACTCGAGCGTGTACCGTAACGGAACGAAATCTACGACGTGGCTTTTTCCCTTCGGTTATTCGACGATCGTTCCCCATACCGTCGTGAGCCGGTGAAAAGAGAATCCAAAAGGAAAATAACACCCGCGCCACGTTACTCGACCGCTTCGGCGGCCATTCGAGTTCATCGAAAACGACAATTGCGGGAACGTTATTCGTTACGTTCGTATTACGGTCATAATTCGTAACTGATAATAACGCGCGTCACGGGTATTTGAATTTTACAACTGAAAAAAAAAAATAACGATTTATGTTGCATCGTTTTATTACTCCTATGCGTGATTATTACGATTAAATTAACGATATTTTTTCGCCATAAATTAATTAAAAATAAAGAATCGAAAACGTTTTAGCACGGCATAAACGTTTCGGATCCTCGTAATACAAATATGCGTCTATTCGGCGGACTTGAACGATATTATAACGGAAAACAAAACACGGACGTCTCCATTCGTTCGTCGTTCCAGCCGAATCGTTATTCGTGCGTTAAACGGCGATCCACTAGTAGTGACCAACTCCCAATCTTGGATAGGTTAAGAGTTTGGGCCATAATCCGATCACCGGAAAATCCGCGGACATTTGCAAAACCCAAGCGATTTAGGGGCCCACGATATTTTACGAATTTCTTCGTTATTACAACGATGGACGCTTTCGTTAAATCATCGCTTATCCGGTCGAGTCGTCGTCCGTCGTCCATGCGGTACACTCTACGAGCAAATACTGAAGCGAACCAAGCTATACGTAATAATAAACACCGCAAGTTTCAGCGTCGAGAACGTGTTATTTTCGGATTATTTATTTTGAGACGCGCGTGGGAATCGGCGACTTATAATAATAAGAAATAACGAAGTTGCGTGAAACGTATTTCCAATACGAAATTCGACTGCGGGTTCGGAGAAATAAATGAGAAATTACCTCAGGCACCGACCAACACCGTCGTTAATTGAAAATAGCGGAAATGTCCCCACGTACGTTTATACGCACGAATTATCGTTAACACGTAGGAAGAAAAATGATCGGCAATTCGCGTAACGTCATGGAGTCTAAGGTGTTTCGTAAAACGACTTTTTTACAAACGTACGAAACAACTTCGCGAACAAAACGTGCCGTAATAGTGGTTACGTTTGGCTTTTGGACGTAACGTACACACGTGTGTTCGCGCAATTTAGTACTTGTCGCCCCAAAACTACACGATTTCGTGTATTCTATTAAAAATTGCCGTATTAAGCGTCGACGAATAATTACGTTTATTACGTTATTCTACACTAGCTCTCCTGTTCCGATTTTGCCCGAAGCGAATATACTTATAACGGACGTAAACGCCACGTCGTTCGCAAATTATTACATATTCGTAATTCACGCCTGTCGCGATAATATCGTGCATAGTATTTCAAATAATCGTTAATCGCTTAATAATGAAACGCACATCTAAGTCCGATGTTACGATATTCTCTCACCCGGTTTACTTGAAATCGTTAGCGCTTTGAACGCCCGTTCTTTCTCCGAATTTTCTGTATCGGTACGTCTTTCCACGTCGAGCCGAAGGCCTTTCCCTTCCAAACGCGTTTATCTTTCCAGGTGTTTTTCTTCGTATACGGTCCAAGACATTTGCGTTATACGTTGTTTCGTCCTATTCTATATTCGATCTTTGTTCTTCCGCCAATTATACACCCTCGATCGTCAATGTTTCTTTTTCTCTTTATTTCGTCTACCGCTCTCCAAGTTTATAATTAAATGTTTAGCCGACGACGTAAAAATTAGAATAGACAGTTTCGCTTTAGGAATTGTCGAAACTACATTTTAATAATACTTCGAATAGCGATTGTTTTACGTATTAGGTACGGTCGTTTTCCAAAAACGGGGAACGCGCGTCGACCGATTTCAGAATTGTAAAACCACTAACGCGTGCTTCTCGCGAATTTTCGTGAGAGGGAGAATCAGCCTGTGTATGTGAGAGAGAATAATCCAAAACGGAAACGTCGACTTAATCGTTACGGGTAAGGTAATACGCGTGCGACGTTTCGACGCGTACCGGACGATACGTAACGTGCGACACAATGTATTGATTACGTACGATCCAACGTCCCGTTGTAAGTGTTAACAGCGACACGGCCGTTTCTGGCGTCACGCGACCACCGTTGCCGAACGAATGATTTATTCCGTAGTACACGCACGTACGCCGTTTTACGCGTCTCCGCGACGAACACTACTATAAAATCGTCGCCGACCGATTTTCGGGGACAACATCACGCGTTTGCGTCGTCGCTCGTTGCGTAACGCATGCACGGCGTCGCCGTTATTGCGAATCGTTTATAATTTTATCGTCCGAACCGACGAACACGCGCGCGAGAGGAGTATTCACTATTATATACGGCCTTCCGAAACCGGTTACAGGTGCACCACACTGCCAACCGTCTTAGCGACTGTTGTAACGATAGCGACAAATACCGCTTAAAAATGGAATACATTACGGCGCGCAGTGGCGCGTGTGCGCCAATAACGTACGCAAGCGCTACGACGCGAACGATCGAATTTTCGCGGTATTTCGATAGTAAAAAATTTGTCCGTGCCGGAACGTCGTATCGTTAACGTTTCTACTCTCGTCGCGATTGGCATTCCACTGTCCAGCGAATGGCGCCGGCGGCGGATGATTAGACGACGTTCGCCTTAGCGGTTAAACGGTGTAACGGATTTTACAAAGTCGCCGGGGACCACCCGTGGTGTTCAGGCGAGTGCGTCGAAAACGTCTCCGAAATCACGTCGGACAAACGTCGCAAATTCGGCCGGGAATTTCTATTCCGCTTGTCGCGTAAATGTTGTCGGCGTTCCGTCTAGCGTTTCGTCGTCGGACGTTCGGGTCGCGCGCATTATTCGTCTTTTATTGGACGTTTATTTCTCGGGCTGTGCGCCAACGAACACGCGACGGACCTTATTACGAGGTTACAAGTCGTCTATAATTCCGTTAAGTACAAATGTCGTTACACAGTGGAGGTAAAATTGACGGATAATAATTCTCCGAAAATTATATCGTAAATGGCGTTACTATTGTGACGATTACGTCGTGTTTTAGAAGCAAATAGGTTTGCTTTTTAAAAAAGTCAGTTTTTTTTTTTTTGTTCTAATCATGTTCGTTTTTTATTTTAAGCGAATCGTTTCGAACGCTTAGAAAACGTGAAGTAAGTCCTATTCGACCCGAAATCAAGCCCGAATCTATAAACGGCTATCTAACCTATGCCCGATCGACTATCTATTTGTCGCGTTGATATTTTTCGTTTATTTAAAGCGTCGAGTATTTAGGTACTCGTGTGAATTTTGTCGTTTCGAATTTTTTTTTATACGACGAAATTATAACGAAGTACCCACTTTAGTCAGAGTGCTAGTAATATAAATACGTCATAAAGTACGACAAGGTACAGCAATACGGGTAATTAACGAATTTCCGAATTGTTTGAAGCGCGATAAACGGATAATCCGATAAAGTTTGAATCCATCGCGCGCGAACTGGGGACAATTACTTTTATCTTAAGAATATAATTATGGTCGTTTTACGAAAGAAAATGCGGTCGCGCGAAATTTTAAATATTTTCGAATTTTATCGATATATATATATATGTATGTATCGACACGCGCTACATTAAGTCGAGTTTTTCGATTATATTTAAATATAGAAATTTCTGAACGTACTGAAGCGTACAATCGTTTCTCGTCAGTTTGAAAAAGTCTCGACGTTCGACGATAAATTTATTTTAAAAATAAAACTAACGCTATACGCTTACAAGCCTGTATATTATCCGACCGAGTTAAATCGCTAATGCGATAAACAAAACGATACGTTTCAAAGTCGACTCACCCATGATTCCAAAATAATGTTCACGGCACGAAACGTTAAATATTCATAATTGCACCGGGTTTTTTCTTATCCGTAACATTTACCGAAAATAAATGTTTAAAACTCGCGACGACAATAAACCGCGCAGTGTTATAACGTCGACGGCTGGTTTTGATCTACCGTAGCAGCGCCCGTCGGTTGATCCGATGATCGATCGTGGTAGACGAGGTCGACACCCCACTTACAGACCCATATACACGTGTACACGCACACACACACAAAGCGCGCGCACGTACACACACCCACACACACTAATCCGGGTACACGTACGACACAACAAATCACGAATTAAACGATTTTCGGGCCCACATCCGTGGCATGTGTAATAACGTCCGTAAATGGATACAGTATATAGGAAACGCGAGTAATAAAAAAACTATTCGATTTTTTTTCTCGAAATATAATAAAAGTTTTACGTGTATATATTTATATATAAAAGTGCGCGCGAAATCGTCGCGTTTAAGGGCTGGAAAGGAGAGACGGACGTGACGGACAAAACAAAAACGACCGACCTAACGATCGATAATTGGACCGGTCTGACTATTTTTGTTTTAAACCTGGTTGTTGTCTACGTGATTAGTGATTTAAATCGAAACGTAATTTGAACAATTTTAAACGTATATCGGGTAGAATAATTTCGTCCCAACGGGATTGTACATTTCTTTTCGGCTTTCGACTTATGACCCGGTCGACTTTTATAAACGGTTTAACGTGACCTCGTTTGTGGTCGTTGATTAGTAGGGAGCAATATAGTTTGGTGGTTAGTTTTTGTATTATGGTTCAAACATTCGTCTAAACGACGACTTAAAATGCCAAATTGTCGAATTCAAATGTTTTCAATGTAAAATGACATACGCTTCAAAGATAATATGAATCAGATGATATAGCCCCGCGTACGGAATAACTAGATTGTTATAAAAACGTTTGAAAAAAAATCAAAACAAAAATGTGTGCCACTTGAATGTTTACACAAAAAATATATTTTAGGTTAGACTAACAACCTATAAATACCTATAACAACCTACAATATGCGAAAAATAATGTAAACCGAAATACATCACGTATAGAGTTATCGTAGCGACATGCGCGAAAATAAATACAAATTTACAAGCGCTTTCTCTACCAAGCCTTAAGTACTTATATTATAATAAACAAACATTTAGGAACCGGCTCTGTGAATTTTGACGAAAAATCACGACGAATCTATGTGACGATTTCGCCGATGAGGTTAGGTAAGTATTATTTAATTTAACTTTACGTACGCGAATCGATATTTTTAGTTATTGAATATGGTTTTTTAATTTGGTTTTTGAATACTTATGTTTTTGTACTCAACCCACCGATTTTTTATAGTTTATCGAACAAATCGACCGAATTATGTTTCGCGCCATTATTGTTTCGTAGTATTTTATCGAAAAATTCGTCGACACACATTCGTACTTAAGTTTTGTCTTTTCCCGTGTTTGTCGTGTTATCGTCGAAGACACGTCAAACGAATTATTGTTATTATTGATTCACGAACGAATTATTTATTATTGTTGTGTAATGATCGCTCGGTTTTTTTAAATACATTTATCGGTTTACCATCGTCATTATGTAATATGTTTAAATATGTTTAAAGATTCGCGTACACGAAGTGCCGCGAATACCGTTTGGAGTGAGACACGAACAACGATTGATTTACAGCAGGAAGTCGTATAAAAATTACCGAAATTAAAAGTGGAATATAATCGTGAGCGTAACGCCGAATGAGAAAATGTCCTAATTTAACAACGCGAAATAACGCGGGCGAAGTTTTTATTCGCTCCGTAATTTTGGGAGTCGGCCTTTAAATGTATCCTCTTTGGTACATTAGCAACGGACCGTGGCCGTAAAATTCGTTACGTTGTTAGCTGATCGCATACACGAACGGTGACGTATACTATACGAAACTGTGTACGAAATACGTACAAACGTCATCGGTCGTCGTATATTTTCGTCGATTATTATGTAACACGAATATTCGTACGGCCTAAATAAACAATATAATCGCTATGCTTAATTAAACCTATACATCGTTTAATGTTCGATTAATCAAATACGAAACAATTAACGACTTGAATGATTCGGTCGTGTGTAAATTGTTAGTGCTTGGACCGTCGTTGCGGCAATTGGCTCGATTAGGTCGCTACATGACTCATATACGATAATTTCAAATATACGGAGAAATACGGTATTTTGTCGGCGTTGTAGTTCGATTACAGCACGATTTCACGAGAAAACAAATTAATACAACCCGTACACGGTAAATCGATTTTAAGAATTTTGGGCGAATATAAATCGGATGAAAAGTTCTTCCACGAATTTTATCGGTTCCACGAAAATATCGAAATTATTAAAACGCCAAAAACGAAAATATACCAGAAGCAATATCGTACGCCTACGAGTTATAAACGACGAACGATAACGTTGAATTAACATCTATAATAACTCGATCCACTCTCAAGAGCGACATCTAAAAATATGAAAACGAGTACCGAACAAGAGTTTGATTTTTTGATACATTAGCGTATAACCCGCGAATAAAATAGACAAACTTTGAACACTAATCGTAATATCGAATATAATAAAGGTTTTTTGAACGCCAGACGGTCGAAGTATTTGTTAAAATTATTTTAGTGAATGAAGTCCGGTGTAATTAAAATTACGTAATTGTCACCTACTAAAATCTACGCTCTTTATAGCGAACACAGAATATACACGGATTGTAATAAAAATACCGTATATTATATGTCGTAGAACATTAAAGGAATGACGTATATTTTATTCGAAGTTTGTTCCCTTTTCGATCTAATATATTATTTATTCAAGTCGGTAAACATACCGGAGATAATAAGCATTTTCCATCTTTGACAACCAACTCGCTGTGGTAATATTGCGACATTTCGAAAATAATTTCGAACGAAATATCTCTTTAAACAGCTATCGGAAATGACATTCCGCACGAGAGTGACGATAAAACTTAAATAATATAACCGTTCCATATGTTTAATTTAATATTACACGACTGACCGGCCTTCCTCCTCTCGCCGGCCCGACTAACCGACGTTACTTTTTAACTATACTACTTTAAATGTTTAATAAAATATTCATCGAATCTACGCCATATTATATAAAAACGCAACTTCTATGATATTTGCTCTAGGTAATCTCGAAAACTATTCGACCGACTTCGGCGAAAGTTGTCAGTAGATTCGGCGGGACCCACGGAATGGTTTAAGCTATCCGTCATTTGCTTATCTTATCAGTAAGTTGAAACCTAAAAATAGTAATAATGTTTGACGACTAATTACAAAGTAATAAATATATTTTCGATTATATTTGCAATGATGTGGAACAAAAACTCGTATATATATATATATATTTTGAATCGAAAAACTCCTCGGGGATATTTCGAGTGATTGTTTATTTTGAATTACGAATCAATAATGCCGGTATATTTTATTCGTGCTTGTTCGATGATGATATTTTCAAAAAAAGTCTTTACTAGAACTCGACCTTTGTCCTTGATGTGGGTGTAATATCGTTAGTGAGTACTCCCTAATTTCACACGTTTCGTAGCGATATTCATTGGTTAAAAGCAAAGTGTTTGTGGGATACTCGGAGGGAAATTTTTAAGTAAAATATAGAATAGTGTTAAACGTCACTGTTGAACTGCCATTGTTAAACTATTTAAATTGAATGTTATCGATTGTCGAAATCTAGAAAAGTATCATTCTAAAACATGCCTGGAGTAACGGAGACGATTTAATAGCAATAGAAACGAAGGTTCTAATTGACCGACAAACGGCGAGCGTTCATCGATACCGCGAATTCCATTAATGCGAACAGATTTCTCGTTCTAGTTTCAGCGAGTAAAATTCCCGGTAAAAAACTGTTTCGCATTGACCATAAATAAAGATCAAGGACAATCGTTCGAGTTTGTTGGAGCCGATTCGCTATATAGACGTTGTTCTCATGGCCGACAATACGCAGCCTTATCTCGGGTGCGCGAATAAAATTCGCAGTTTCATCGATGCAATTCCACTCGGGTAACCAATAACAAATATCATGATCCGTAGGTCACACGTGGGATTAGTTGGATAAAAAACGCGACCGTTATTTTATCAAATTTCGTGATAACTAGCAATTTTGTAATAATTCGTTTTTGAATTTCGATCGTTCTAACATAAAAGTAAAACGAAATAAAAGTTTTATACGCGGAAATTTTTATCCACAATTGGTCCGCTTAATTCGCGCATTTTTCCCTCTCAATTATTTTCAAATATTCGCTATATTAAGTTAAGTAGAAAGTAAAAATATGTATATGTATTTCTAAAAAATTATTTGTGACGATATCGATAATATCTTTGTTTGTAATAGCACTCGTCGGTTTGCAAAAAAACGTTTATTTTCTAGTAAAAAAAATTATCAAAAATAATCGTAATTCGGAGTACGCCGTGGGACGAAAAACGGTTTTGCTATTGCGCAGCCCGCCAAATTATATTTATTCCGAGACGATTATCTTTTGTTCCTTGTCGCCTCGGTCGTTTTCCCGTATCATTTACACTGGCACCGCGATAATGGTCGAGAACGTACAAACGACAATGTCGGTGTATCCGTACGCAGTGTTTGTATACACAGCCCTAAAATACCGAAACTTAGTAGCCCGTAATTGGTCGCTTGAGAAATTAAAACGCATTTATATTCGCCTCGAACGAAAACGTTGGAACGGAAACGTTGCTTAGTGTGGCGCGTAAGCGTCGAAAGAATTCGAATTAACTTTTTTTCTGGCTACGTGCGTACGTTTGTTTAGACAACGCGTCGTAACAGTAGTCTGTTTTTCCGTCGGTCGTAGTAGGTAAAACGAAATGAACTAGTCATAGGTGACAAGAGTTTTCAGATGTCTGTAAATATTCGTCATCGCATTGCGCTAGACGTTACGTAATCGAACAAACCAACAGTTCTATAAGTAATAACAATAGGTTTGTTGTAACGCGATGACTTTGCAGTAAAATCCGTTTTGCGTATTACGTCGGCAAGTACCGGACATCGTTATTTTCGATAACGTTCGATTACTATTATTATTATTATTATTATTCATTATTTCCGCGGACTTATGATTAGACATATTTTCAAGGTAAAGTTCGTTGGATGCATAGTTCGAACATTGTCTTGCAGTTTCGCCGAGATAACCCAATAACTGAATGTTTCAATCGAAATTTATGAAGGAAGTCCGGGGTAAATTTTTACAAAATATACCGACGGCGTCAATAAGTATGACAAATAGTATACGTAGAGTAATAAAAATTTCAAAATATTCGTTTCGTTTTGCCGTTATTTTGCTTCGTTTAACGTATTTATATAAGAAAAGCTTTTTTACGTTCCGAATAAAGGGAAGAACGTGTTAGTTTTTCAATTACGTCTTTTTTATTATTATTATTTGGCCCGTAAACCCTTTTTTTATAGCGCAAATATCCCGATTTCGTAAGTTCGACCTTACATTCCGGCAGTAAATTTTAATTAGTCGGCGGTACGTTATTAGACACATTTTACGATTTTTCAATAGTTTTCATGTACTCGCGACAAAACGTACGATCTTCACCGAACCGAATTTATGGTTTCTGTTATACTTTCGAAAGAAACAAAACATTTCGGGACGCTCGATATTTTTATTAGTTCCTTATATCTATAATATATGTACATAACAATTTCTCGAAAGCAAATTGCTGTCATTCATTACGACTTTCGATTCTTTGACGAGGTATTTTATTATATTCAAACTCGTTCGCACATTTCGAAACTATTCCTATTAAAAACTAATAACTACGAGAGTCGTGCCCAAATATTTGTAAATAACTTTGGAACAAACTCGATGTTCCGTGTATTACGCAAGATTAAAATCTTATGTTTACGTAGCGTACAAATATCATTTACGTGGAATATAATTAAGCGTAATTTATTGTTTTCTTTTTCGACTACGGTTTTAATTACATTTAACGCCGTTAATATATCGCTATTATTATTCCTTATAAACAAATCGCTTTTTTAAAATAAGATAAATGTTCAATACGTTTTTCGGACGAAAATCATTCAAGTGTATTCGATTATATTTGTATGTATGCGCGTGTGTGTGTGTGTGTGTGTGTGTGTGTGTGTGTGTGTGTGTGTGTGTGTGTGTGAAAAAAAGGATTTTTTATTTACGCTGAATATTTTGTCATTTCCCGATGAAGTAAGAGTTACATGTTTATTTTGAGTACATATTCAAAAGAAATTTGTGGTCATTCAAATTTTCTCGGAGTTTTTATTTACACTCGACGTCCGTTTTTATGATTTTTCAATCGTGTATGGTTCGAAATCGAATGATAGATCATTGAAACGATCGTATGAATTTTGTGAAAACGCCAGTGTTTCGGATTCAAACGACATTCGGCTAAATTACATAATAGAACAACACGTGCGCTTGGATAAAACACGAAATATATTTTTTATACGATGTTAAAATTATTTAAAAAATCGATACGACCCTTTGGCGAAATAAAATATTTTTTACTTGAATCGTACGTCGTACGAATTCAATATTAGGTATCACGTTTATTATCTTACATTAAACGACGTTTATATTCTCTTTTGCGATATAATTATAATAATCACCTTATTGTCGAAATTTTAAATCTCACGGCGATTTGATCTCAATACGTTTTTCCCTAAACAAAAAATGTAATTATTCGGCCAACAGTCCCCGCGAACGGTCGAATTATTACGAAAATATTTTTAATTCCCAATAAAACGGGCGACAGTAACGTTATTTTTATACTGTAAACGCGTTTCGCCGTCGTAGTATTAAACGTGTATTACCATATTCTATATTTAAACTGTCGTAACCATACGTAATACTTTCAATTATTTTTTTACCTCACAAATTCAAAAGTCGATAATCCGAAAGAAGTGTGACGACATTAGTCGATTATAGACGTATGTGGTTGAATTGAATTACGTCGGTTTCGATCTCGTACCATTAATATTATATTTTACGTAACCCTGTAGCGCTACTTTATGCACAGTAATTAATAAAAAAATCAATCCAACATCGACGTCTCCGTGAATTCTTACACGTGTCTTAGAATTGATGCCAAATAAATTATGGTATTTGTTGAAATCGTACATATCCCGTATTCCAACCCAAATTATGCCGTACTTCGTTAAGATTTATAAATAAATAAACAACATACTACGTGTACATAATACACGTGGTCGCCAACTTATAATCGTAACCGGTCCGTCCGAATAGTAAAATGTAAATACCGTATACATTTATAATTCGTGTCTTATAATTCGTCGCTAATTTTTAATAATTGCGACCGTCGCCGCAGTGATCTCAACACTCTTTCGTCTAAAAAACGAGCTTTTTAATCATTATACTTAGTTACGTTCTTCATAGCAAAACACGCATCTTAGTTACCGGACATTATTTAGTCTTCGTTAGTTAATTAAGCTTCGTTTGATTCGTTTCGGCGAAAAGTTAAAATAATAATTACCGATTCTCGCAAAATATACGTATTTTATACTTGTGCAAGCACTCGTGATTACATATTTACGTTCATGTTTGTATTCGTCGTCAATTATTTCTTAAAATATATATTTACTTTTTGTGAAATATTTAGTTTAATTATAAATATTATCGACGTACTACAAATATAAATTGGTTAACAGTAAAAGTGTTTTTCCAAATAAGTACGTTCGTTCAGTTAGCTATACTTCTGTGGATTCATAATATTCGTTTGTTGATAAATTGTGAGGGTATTATTATTGTTTTTTCTTTACTTTTATAAATATAACGTGTACAATAATTAAAACTACTAATATTTGTATCGATAATAATTATTAAGCCTTCGAAGACGACTCAAATAGGTGTTTGTTTCTCTTGAAATCGAATGCTGTATAATTTATTTATGGTTGACTAACAGCGTCTCGAACAAAACGTCGACGTTTAAAAAATAACTATTAATAATAACCGTCGTCGTTTCTATCAATTTTTTAAACAAAATTATCACTCTCGGTCGAGTGGCAAAGACGTATTGCATTACGATACATTTATTTATTTGGCCACTTACATTATCACGAAATACCGTTATTGCTATCTTCAACAGGTTGCGTAAACAATGGCTGATATGATTGATTAACGTATTATCAAACGAAAATCGTCCGTTGACGACGAATCGGAATTTCTAAAACTGTCGGCGCAATTTATCGCAACATATCACGGTTAATGTATCGCCGGGGAACCTGTCAAATTCGCCAGACTACCGCAATACAATCGTACATAATAATTTTTTAATCGGTACTGGCGTGAAACTGCGTTATCACTTCTATCGGATTTGCTCTTATAAATACAATTTCGACATCGTAACTATACAGACGAAACCCGAGAAATAGTGGCTTCGCTACTGCGTACCAACGAAAAATAATCGTACCAACAAATAGCCCGGTAAAATAAATTTATTTAGGATTAATAGCTGTATTTCACGGCGGAGATTCCGTTACACAATCACAACGAACTAGAAAAATTAAGAGGCGAAACCTTCGAATATTCTTAAGAATAGACGCGAATTCAGATTGTTTTTGTACATACGCTGTAACTGCACATATGTGTAGGTCATCGCGAACTGGAAATTTTAAGAAACCTTCTAATAGATGATTGCGCAACGAAATATGCTTATGTATATACAGACACATATATAATTATATAACGAAATCGCTATATTAAAAAACTGAGATAAAATATGTGTTTATTATTTCACGAATTCATATCGACTTCACTTTTCAACGATTTCGCGAATGACGTAGACGACCGTATTTTTATTCGTATTAATTGGGTTACTTTAAACGTTACCCGAATGATTTAAACGTTCAATCGACAAGATACGTTCACTTCAGAACAGGTAATTTAGTAAAGTCTTTTAACGTTATTCGTAATCAAATTCTCGTAAAAATTAGGCTTAGATTTTAAATTTGTCTTTTATCTTTATCCGCGCTCCCGTGTATTTCGGTGGATACGTAATTAAATTTCGTTCGAAGAAAACTACTTTACGACAACGACCATTTTCTTTGAGCTAAAACAATATAAGTTCAATAAATATCAAAGGTAGAGAACTTTCCGTTACGCACCGTTGTAGCACATAATTAAGTGTCTTAAAAAAAAATCAATCTAATTAAACGCGTAATAATTTAGTAGAAACGTCTGACGTTTATTCCGAAGCGTTATATTACAATATAGAAGAGGACGTTCGTTACACCGCAATTAAAATACACCCATAGCATCTGACCTAATAATTAAATAACGGAAAGAAATGTTTCAAAATGTCGATTCAGAAAATGTACCGTATAAACGACAAAACGATCATAATCAAATCTCTTTATCTTACGTAATGCGATAGGTATAGTTTTCTTAAATTTGCGTCGTAAACGCGCGGAATAATTCGAATATTTCGGCAAAATACGTTTTACGATGTCCGTTCGGCTTAGGTTATCGGTTCTTTGATGTACCTCAAAGTTCAATATATATATCGCGTGTTTATCGTGAAATATTTCGCGTTTGAGAAAAATAAAACAAATTTCAACTTTTAAACGATTTTATTAGAAAATAAATAAATTGAACGACCCGAGTCGTTTAATTATTATTTGATATTTACTTCTTAAGGAAAGAAAACATATTTTTAATAACCGTGTGATTCGTGGTAAATTGTAATTCAACGACGCGATGCGTTATATTTTTAAGTATTGATAATATACAATAATATTCCGTTTGTTTGTACGAAATTATAAAAATACGTATAGCGCGTAATTTAACGAGTAACTGTGTACCTAAACATAAATCATATCCCGTTTGTTATCGGACGAATAATAAAAGTAAACGAATATTTTATTAAATTTCATTACGCCTGATATAATGTTGTAACAGAACGATTATCCAAAAAAATTACGATAAAACATTCGCGTAAATATAACGATTTGCGGGCTATTGGTTAGCGGCGAAAACTTGCGCCGATCCAGGGCGTACATACGTCAATTTACCGTCACCGTTACCGGTAAAAAATATTTCGAGCAAAGCCGAGTATTCCGTATA
Source organism: Geopemphigus sp. TES_GeoC_2020 (assembly GCA_025469175.1). Classification (NCBI taxonomy): domain Eukaryota; kingdom Metazoa; phylum Arthropoda; class Insecta; order Hemiptera; family Aphididae; genus Geopemphigus; species Geopemphigus sp. TES_GeoC_2020. Next base: position 46,524 of record JAIPRN010000682.1, read on the forward strand.
CGTCGACGCTTTTGGTTTTGTAAGAAAAATTTAGTATAAAAAAGTCTACTTCCGTCGGCCGTTTGTATTGGCGTACGGATCGACGAGAATCGCGTGTTAACACGTAATAAACAACGGTCGAAAAACACCGTCGACGGTTTAAGCGTGAACAATACGCCGTCCGTCCCGAAACGTTTGGCCCGTTCGTTATTTGTACCAAAGATATGTACATATATAACGACTGTCGAAAGAACATTCATAATGATCACTACGTAACGACGTCTGCGCGGGCATTTCCATTGTAATTATTATAATCCGAAACGCGTAGGTCGTGAGAAATTCGAGGTTCCGTCCAAAACCCGACGATAATCGTATCTTTGTACCACTGATCCATGGTACCACGCCACCAAACGCAATCGTCACAATCAACAAATATTATATATATAATGTGTGCGTGTGTATATATATATATATATATAATAATAATGATAAACCTACCCTTTCCGCGCTAAGATTTTACGAAAACCGGTTTTCGAAAGACCCGTCGACATTGTACACGCAATGTGTAACACAGTCGTACCCGGACTCGATCGTACAATACGTTTCTGCTTCTACACCTCGACATTATTCGGATGATAAAAAAATATCCGTATACGGTGTATGAAATCGGTCGAACAATTTTGCCGTCGACGATTTATTTCCATCGCGAATGATTTGTCCGAAATCAAAAAATAATTAGGCGCGGTCGGAATTCGAAACAGCGAAAGTCTTACCGAACCGATTTGACGCCTTGCGTATGTACTTTACGATTTTTTATCGATACTACTCATCCGTCCGTTTCCGATCCGTTATTTTCGGCGCGCTTAGTACGTCACGAACTACGACTAACGTAAAATACCTCGAAAAACGAAAACACCGTATCCAAACATTTTACACGGGATCGCGTAACAGTTTAGATATAATATGAGTTTAAAACGCGTATAAAGAATTTGTGTTCGTCGTGTTCGTTACGTAACAATAAATCGATACTTTAGCCAATTTAATAAGTGTGTCCATGAGCAATTTGCGCACCGAAATAGACGTTTTTAATTCACGACGAAAAAACGATTCGGTAAACGAATTCATTTAAACGCTAGAATTCGTGCCGCACCAGAGCGCGCGAGCTAATGATATTATTTTATAAATAATTGTCGTTTATAGACTATTGTTTCGCTATGACGAACTTCTAAAATAAGTCGTATTCAACATTTACATACGATTATAACTAAATTTCGCGATTGCCTGATACATGTGTTCCGTGTTCCTAAATTTTCTGTCATAAACACCATCATACGTATGAAATATAATAAATACGCGTTTACGTGTAATTAAGCAAAAAAACAAATAGCGTAAAAATATAAAACTTTATAAAATAAAAAATAATTTTTGTCATCGACCATATCAAACATATTAAATATTCGGTATTTTTGTACGTTTAATTTCGAAAATTGGCTATATATATATATATATATATTATATGCAGAGGAAACTTTGCTAAGTAAGATACGTACGTAGGTTTTTATGGCCGCAACAGTTCGTATGTAAGTAATACCAATTCGAGTAACGTCGATAAATATTAATAGTAATCAAATTTCTGTTATACGAAAATTCGACGAGTATTACACTTTTATATATTTCGATTATTTATTTTCTGACAAATACGAAATTCCCTTATTTTAAACTTGTAACCTATAGACGCGACTGTAATTTTTCGTTCAATCCATCGCGAATAATTCAGTCATCGGTTTACGATACAACGAATCGTCGTAAAATGAACGCTTCGAAACTAGAACGAAATCGACCTGAAATCCAAAACCGTAATTTTCATTATTGACACGGTGAATAGAAAGTGATGATAGCTGTATACTAAACGTTTCCAACTTGAACGTATAATAATCGGCATACGTCTCGTCGACGTTTCTGTTCGGTCTCCGGCCTTGGAAAAGTTGTCGGTATTTGGAACGTTTAATACGACGTTACCGAAGATATAACGCCCGACGAACGGGTTGAATGGACAAAACGGTCAATTTGTCGAGTGAAAGTAGAAGGGAAATTGTAAAGGGAGCACTATATGCTCACTGGTTCGCAACAATAGTGGTTCGTGAAATGAAAATTCTCGGCGACTAGAAAATATACCGGCCACAGTAAATACTAAATATTAAGAGGAACGCGAAATTTTTCATTAAAGTAAATCGTCCTTGAGTTGATCTTCTTAGCGTTACACTCACGAGTAAACGCTTTTAAGTTTTACATTCAGTCCCTTATTTTATGAAATAAGGTTACGTCGTACCGGTAATCGTGGCTATTACCACATTTGGGCAAACAATTTGTCGGGTTCGTACGCCGCGAATTTGTCGTAAAATCAAATACTAAACTCGTTTTAAAAGTGTACCGGCACGATTCACGTATAATATTGTAGACGACGGCCGTGTGGAATTTTACGGACCAGTGTTTTAGAATAATTGTCGTTCACCAATAGTCGTGGATCATTTTAATTGGGGGAAGCAGACAAATGTCGTAGGATTCGTTAAGTACGTGAAACGCGACTGTTGCGTACGCAAAGAACGTTTACGGCCAAAACGGCGACGGAACAACGATAAACGGCACGTTAATACGTTTTTAACGAGATAATTCTCTCGGCAACGGAATCTGCGTCGTTTTTAACTAGCGAACATTAGATTTCACCGAACGTAGTGGAAACGTTTAAAACGCGTATACGAATTATTGTTCGACCCCGTGGTAAGTCGACGATCGGCAAAACCGCTCGGACTTACCTAACCTTCATGCCACGACGACGTTATGAGGTGGCGTCTCATTCGATGCCATTATGGTGTCTTGGTAAATTCATAGGTAGATCAACCGGAATCGCTTGTGTACGAAAATAATATCGATATATTTTTTCGTCGTATTTGTGTGTATAATGTTTATAAATAAAAAATACGAAAATCTTCGAAATATCTATCACGTTTAATTATTCATACACATATATACACACACACACGTATATATATATATATAAATTTTGTTTTACAACCGACCGTACGAATAAAGAACCGCATTCTTTACAGGATTGTGTGTAAAAATAGTATTAAATTTAACGGAAATTACGAAACCACGTCGTACTAATATTATAATTCACAGACCGTACATTTACCTTCATCGTTCTTGAAATTTTGTACGACGCCGATTATATATTGTTTTTACGACGATGTGATTCTTTACGGGGTGTGATCACATTTTCGTGTTAACCGATATTATATTCACGTCGTAATTACCGTATTTTCGTGGCAAGACGACGTATGTATGGCAGCACACTAGTTGGCACTTTGTTTGACACGTTCTATGATTTTCCGGTAGCTTTTTAAGCGTAATTAAAATCGACACAAAAATTGAAAATATATCGGCGGGTGAAATTGTCGATACACGCGTCTAGCGCGTGAACAATTTCGGTATTGTTTTTATAAGCACGAAATTTAACGTTTTGTCGTATTTATGGTATTTATTAATTACAAAGAGTACGTAAAATATATTATGTTCCCGATTTAAAAATTATAATCAGACTTATAATATAACTGCCCATTTTTTTAAATAGATAATAAACTACACAATCGGATCTCATGCCGTAAATATATATTTTGTTAAATTGGAACGAAGTTTTTTTTTCGATAGAATCGAAAACCATCTTTTAGGGTAAAATTAGGCAATTTGTTTATGTTGTACGATTTAACAAATGTTTGTATTATTTTATTGGGGAAAAGCGCTAAAATATATAATTTTAGGTTAACAAACATTAATTCGTTTATGATAAATAAGTTTATCTACCGTGTCTATAATATAGAAAATACATAAATAAAATCACGTTAAATTATTAACATCTAGGTCAAATAGTTAATTCAATTTTTTTCATTTAGAAATACATAACAGGACGTGGCAAACATAAACGGATTTTAATTTTAAAATAATCGCTATAATACAAAATATTCACGTAACTACTTAAATAATTTACGTCAGTTTTTGTTTCAAGTAAATATTATTAAATTAAAAAAATAAGAATCGTAACTAATTGTACCAGTGCGTAATAATTACACCAATAATATTCTAGTGTCGTTTAAGCGAATTTCAAGTTATTTCGATAATTTTTTACTATTGACTTCTTATAATATTATATTCGAAATTTGATTTGATAAAATATGAAAACTTGTAAGCGCAACAACGTAGTTATATTATAAAATGTTTTTAATTGTTTGTTGGTTAAACTCTTACTATATATTATTGTTTCGAACGGCGTTTTAACTAGGCAATTTAAGTACTTTCTTGACAATACGATATTTCAAAACTAATAACGTTATCCTATAACAATATAGAGATGACTGCAAGTTGGCCAAGATATATTTTCAAAAATTGTTCATACAAAAGAATTTTGCTCGGGGGCGTTAAATATTTTTAGCGTGAATGAGATTATTATTTGAACACAACATATAACGAGTGAGACATGCGTATCTTATGTTTTGTGTTAAAATTAATTTTGCTTTTCGAAGTAACAGTGTAAAGTATTTATATGTTTAGTTTTATATAATAAAAAAGTGAAAAATAATTACGTTTTTACAAATCGTAGATTACCCCAATAAAATCTTGTGCACTTACCATTGTCTAATCCGGTTTCAGTTTGCGGGTATAGAAACAATACGTTAAACAAAAATTATTTAGTCTAAAATTTTCTTCTATGACTGTCTTTAATTATAGTTTACGAAATGAAACGTCCATATACATCAAATCAAACAATTCTGCCAACATTTTAATCAACACGTTGTACGAATCATCAAAACGAATTTATAATTGACTGACAAACATTACGTTTTCAAAAATGTTCATATATTCAAGTATCTAATCTGATCGGTAATGTTTCCGAGTTATTTTTACTTTTATAAGACCTGTAATTTTGTGACCATATATAGATTAATTGAACTGAATTACTACAATTTCTTAAAGAAAAAAAATGTACGTATTCTTGGATGAGACAATGTGACGGAAAGTTATCGTGGTAAAATGTGATTTCAAAGTACCTTAAGACATACACGGCAATTCTTTTCAACAATTTAAATTTTTTTTGAAAATTACTATCGAAATCTAATCCAATTTTCCATAAATTCACCTGGAGATAACGACATTGGTTTTTCTCAGTACATATTGTGTTTCTTCGTGATTCTCTGAAACTACACCAAATCAAATATTTCTTTGCCTTTAAGCACCAACATAGAAGGATTAATATAAAGAACTTACGAACAAATAGATTGGAAACAGACAAAAAAAACGATTTACAATCATCGTTTGTGATATTCACGCATACATATTTATATACAAAAGCTATACTACGAACAATGGTTACCTTCACAAAATAGTTAGATGACTTAAATTAAACGCTATTAAATTTTTAAAAAACCGTAACTCTTACTTACTTTTAGTCGTATGCATTTTCAAATTTGAAAATTAATTTTAAAAGAATTAACGATTTTATACCATTTCATTAACCTAAACAAAGACATGGACGAAAATCTATAAAAATTGAAAATTTAATATGGACGAATGGATAACAATTGGAAAAATAAACGTAGGATAATAAAAGCAAATAATACAATTACTATTGTAAATATAATATGTCGGGAAACACATTTTAATATAAAATTGTAAACGTAAATGTTTCGAAAGGATAGAAAATCGAGAAAAATATTTCTATAGAAACTTAAAATTCCGAAAAGTTTTATTTTAGAAAAATCGGTTATACATACTGGGATATAACTATAATTGGAAATTAAAAATCACGATTCGTCGGATGTTAAATGTCTGAAAATTATATTGCTTATGTCTCCGAATTGGTATTAGAAGCGTCCATTGAGAAACCGATAAAAATTGTTGATCTTTTTATCAGCGCGTATTTTTTAATTAACGTTCTATTATGACGTGTTTATAAATCAACGTTAGTCATAGAAAATGGGCACATTTTCGTTTCGAAGGAATGCTTCAAAAAATTAAAAAGAAATATTGTCCTCGATGTTAAAGTCTTACGAATTTCGTTCCTTTACTTTGTATTTGGATAATATAAACATTTTTTTATTTTTTTATTTCTATAAATTATTGTTTTTTGTTACGCAATAAAAGTATTCCTGTCGAATATTGTCCTGGATACTACGGTTCTTAAGAACCATTTTCTCGATTATTATTCGCCCTCGTATCTGTTCGTTTCAAAACACTCAACAATTTCGCTAACCGATAATCACTGACAGAGGTTGAAAATAAAGTGGCGCGGGACTCTTTGAAATCTTTTGCGAGACCTAAGTGACTGTGGATGGAAATAAATAAATAAAAACTATAATTCGCATCGTACCGGAACGTGTCACTTCAATGTGAGTATACCTTCCTTTATCTGTCATTCTATGTTTTTCAAATACTTTTATTGAGTACAAATAATGTAAACAAAATGGCTTCTTTTTTAAAATGGCGGTCAACACGTTTGTGTACTTAATACGATGATTTAATGGTAAAAATTGCCGAGTATATCTCGATTACAATATGATGTTCAATTAACGATAGTAAAGCAAAACCTTGTCAACAACGAATAAATATGAAACATACATATTATAAATATTGAACTCTAATTTGTGTATTGTGTGTCATTTAAATCAACGCGGTCGTAGATCATTTTCATTTTAACCTCTTTTAACGACGCGTATTTCATTTAGTCCATTATCCAATAAATCCCAAAACAAAATCCTATTTTCCATTATACATTTTTTAAATTGTTATCGAATTGGTTGCGGTGTAGAAAATATGACGTTTTTTTTAATATCAACCATATTCGATCAAAACATTGAAATATAATGATTCCGTACGTTTTTGCTATCAATTTTTAAGCATATTATGCCGAAGAATTAAAATAAGAAAAACATTTTTTAGAAAATTGCTGTTGTGTATCTACGAAATCCCAACGACATAAATTAAGGACGACCGGCAAAGTTTTTTTTCACGTTTTTTATTCTTCGCGTAATTGTTTTTCACGAAATTGCGCGTTAAATAAAACAATAATTGTTAAGTCGACCGAAAATATTGATTCAGTAACCGTGAAGTGAATGGACATGTTATTATATTTTTTACCAAAAACAAATATAAATGTTATTAATCCATTAAATTCGAACTTAAATAATGCCCGAATTATATATTATAAAAACGAATGGAAATTTATTTTATAGCGTACGTAATAATATTATACTAGTAAAATATTTAAATATTTTAATTGGTTCCGAATAAAGTTTTGTTCATTTTTATTCCGCAGTTTTTACAAATTCAAAAGTTTTAGTACACAAAAAAAATACCACCGACGATTTTGGTAATGTTTTTTCATAGTATTGTTAAAGAAAACGCACGGTTAAGATGATATAAACTTTTATCTTTTAAATCTGACGACGTTTTAACTCTAAAACGAATGTGTCGAAAATGTAAATAGTGTTGTTTCGCTACATTTCACGGTAGGTAGTAAGTTTTTTTACGCACAATAAAACTACCGGAGAAATCGGACAACCCGTCAAATAAAACGTATAAACTATTAACTTTAAAAGAATTACTATATCGGAATGTAACGCAATCGAAAGCGTTCAAGCAATCCTACACAAAATGCACTCATAGGCGAAAAAACCGAATAACAGTAAATAAAAACGTCATTGTAAAACCAATAATTTCTTCGTTTCGTTCGTAATTTGAAATCGTAAACGTTATTATTCGATTTAGGCAAAGGTGACGAGACGCGGTCGAATTGTGTATAAATTAAAAAACTCTTTAATACCGAAAATCAGCTCAGAAATTGATTAGTATAAACGTAAAATGGCTCATTGATCGCTTGTGTTATATAGTGCGCCTTGCCATTCGGGCTTGTTTTTCACGTTCGACGCGAATACGCAACGGCCAGATTTAGCAAATTTTACGGCTAAACGAACGAATATCACGTCAATCCATCCCATCAAATTGCTGTTCGTCCAATCCCATCATTCCACCACAGCACGTTACCATTAATTTATTTCGAGCGGATAATATACTAAATTGACGTTTGGTTCCAAAAATTTTATTCGCGATAACGAATATAAATGATTGTTTTTTATTTTTTTGGTAGTAAAATTTAAAGACGATTTGTTCCCGGCTCACACGGCGATCCGACTAGGCGATTCTGATACAGTAGCGCGACACGAACGAACCGAATACATACCGCGTGGTTACACGAGAACAGCGTGCATTATTATCGTTATTGGTTTACTCGACGACTATAGGGAACGGTTCAATTTCCCCGTTATATCGTTAAACTCGATTAAATATATTATAACGTTTTTTTTTGTATCTTACCTACAAAATGTAAATGAAAGAAATAACCTCCTCGAAAAAAATCCGTTGTCTAACAACTGTTTGTACAAAGACCGTCGTCAGTCTATCGGATAATATAATTTCTCGTTTTTGCACTTCGCTAATACAAAAAAGTGTACAATGTTAGAAACGTAACAAAGTATAAAGTTTAATAACGTCTTCGTAAATTCAATTCGGACGTTGCCCGTCTTGGTAAAACGAAAATTGTTTGTTTTATTGCATAAAAAGGACGCATTTTCGCTACAACGAAAACAGGCCGAAATTAATCGAAAATTGTGTTACGATAAACGTACGAATGTAAATAGTCAATGAATATTAAACACTCTTCGGACATGTTTCGTTTGATTTTAACGAATTGTTTATATATCGAAAAATTATAATCGTGACGAAATTTTGGAGAGACCGACTGACGGACACAACGGGAAGAACAAATTTTCTTTGTTAATAATCGTCTAAGGAACATTTTAAATGTAAATAAAACTATCGTAAAATAAGCGAACGGGTCGTTTTACATAACGCGTTTGAAAAAATTATTTACAGTTTTGGTTAGAATTTGTATATTATTATCGAACGAATAGAATCAATTATTCGCTCTATTTCTACCAAGAGGTTTATGTTAAATATGATTATTATTATTGTTATTATTATTATCAAGACGATAAATTATATCCCGAAATGAACCCTAATATTAACGCGAAACCACCGTATCCGAATTCAAAGGCATTAATTATTATTATTTCATGACGTGTACTCGAAAAACATTTCAATGTCCTGCAGAACTTATCCCCCAGAAATGCTTCGTCAAACTCATTGTTCCGTTACAATTGAAATTAAGTACTTGCCGGAATAAATGATAACCCGATAATGACGCGTTGTTTGCGTTCGTCTATATTAGATCCGTTTGCATCGCTGATGTCCTTATGGCTGTTAAAATATTCAAAAATGGAAAGCTTTTATTAAATCTATTATTATTATTATTATTATATTTTTAAATACGTGTTATTAATTTTGAAACGTTTTACTAAGCAAATGACAGAAACTCTAAAGGTGTTTTTATTTTATATACTCGTTAATTCGTTTCCTCGCGGATATTTTTTTAACGAATAATCTGAAATGACACTAAATAAAATCTCATTCGTGTAGTAGTAGTAAAATTAAAAAATATGGAATATACTTCGCTTATTCCGTTTTACGTTTATTAATTTAATCTTCGTCTTAACGTTTGATAAGGTTTATCCACACATCTATTCATAATAAATGAACGAAAATGATATAGTTTAAACAATATCACACCGTACTACGTATTTTCGTTCGTGTTTAATTGTACACAAATTAAAAATCAACGATGATGATTGATTATATATTTGTTAAATTTAACTAACGTCTTCGCGAAATATATATTGAATTTATATATATGAATATCCTATGTTTCTATTTAAATTGTAACACGATTGTGGTTTAGCAAAATCGCAAACGAAATTTGAAAAGAAGAACAGTATATTATTCGAAATCTCTATGTGGTTTTATACGTAATACGTTATTATTTTTACCTACTACACCATTGTACGTCCATAGTGTATTTAATCGCTGCTTTACTGTTATTTTCTCGTGATATTTTTCTTTTAATTTTCTCTTATCGTACGGATCTTTATGTGGTTAATATAATGAAACTTAGCGGATGAATGCAATGGTAGTCACATATGGCCCAATACTAGCGAAACGTTATAATAATAATAATAACAGTCGTATTGTTGTGAACCCATATACGGTTGCGTATACAAACTTAATGAAATATACAAGATCGACGCTATTCAGTGATATTCGCGGAAGAAAAATTTGAATCGTCAACGACGATTCATTCATATCTAACGTTTATATCCGATAAACGACCACGTAAGTTAAAAAATAATACGTTACGCGCAATAATAAACGTGGACAAATCGACCAAGTTTCGTCATATTTGATTACAGCCTATCTGGTGAAGTATAAGTACGTCAGTGTGACTTAAGAATATAAACATTTCTATTTACGAACACGTTTATCGTTAGTGAAATTGGCGTCGGATGCCAATAACTATCTCGTGAACGGTATGTTTTGACGTGTATGTTGCAACTTTGTTCGAGAGTAGACGATGGCAAGGGGTCACGTTTTCGACTGCCGCTACATTAAATCCCACCCGTAAGAACACTCGCCGTAACGAGACTGTGGTTCTTTTGTGGCATTGCGGTATTTCGAAAATATTATGTATACGTTTTGCAAAAAAAATTTAATCCTCTTAGAAAAATGTTTATAAGCCGTTCGTTTGACTGTTCGAAATTATATTAAACAACGGGGGTAGCTACCGAGTATTTAATGTTGGACAACGTGTAGGATAATATGTTCTTCCATCGTTTGTCTGTTAACCGAGCTAAGTAATAATATTAACGATGTATAGTCGGTACAACGAAGATGAGACAGAAGTTGCACAGTTTTCGAGAAAAATGTATAAACGTTTTTGATACATAATCAGTATTCGGAAACACGCGTCGAATATTAGGCGAAAACGATAATAATTAAAATAAACCCGAGGCAACTGCTAATGACGTTACGATATTGATTGAAATTTCTGCGTTGATTAAGATTATTAGCCGGAGATCGTACCGGAAACGGACGAAACATTTTTGCACATAACTACGTCGTCCAAGTGGCAAACCGATGTTACATTTCTGAGCGCGCTACCACCTGTTGGTATTCCTCTACCTATCCATTCAGTGGTATAGGTCCACTGAAACGTGACCCTCTTAACCATACGTCAAAACGCTATTCCGCTTTGACGCGACTATATACGAACTGTACTCCAAGTAATTTACAATATAAAGCTATTCATCGAGTGGCCGAAATACACGTGAAAATCGATTTTTATTTCGGAAGAGAAACATTTTAAGATTGTATTCGCGAAACACGTTTTATTGGAATAAATCAAAAAATTAAGATTCGACGTTTGTATTTCTAGTGAACACGTGAACCATTCGATGAATAAAATATGAAAAATCATTCCGAAATAATCAGTAGCCCAGAACGTTTTATATTATATTTACAATTATCGAATCAACTTCAAGTATGTAAAATAATTATACGTCAACGATAAAAATCTAAATTTCGATTAAATTTTAAAAATCAAACGTGTTTTTATAGAAATCAAGTTAATAAATCGATAAAATCTACTCGAATCATTTCTGAGTTATATAATTATATTTTAAAACCTATAATAGGATCAACGACCGTGTTTTAAAAATATTTTTCTTCTCGTTTAATTGCAAACCATAAGAATGTTTTTGGTTACAATCGACCACAGTTTACGATAGAATTTTTAAATCGCTACTTACCTCTGTGGTAACTTGTCTAAATAATTATTTGTCCTTTTTTAATTTCGGCGGATATATATCGAAGACATACTCATTACATGAAAATTCGGAATGCGACGGTTCCGAAAACCGCGAAAAATTTTTTCAGAAAATCTTTTTTGTCGTGTGTTTAATTATACGAAGGAATAACTAAACATTTTTAGTCGCTCGTTAAAAATAAACCTTAAATACGTAGCTACGTGGTGAAACTTCAAGAGCATATCATCTCTCGAGTCAATTGAATACCGGCCGTTGCTTTTACAATTATTTACACATCTTTTACCCATCGTACTAAACAACCTAGTAATTATAAATTTATATAATACCAACGCTAATAGTTTTATGCAAAAGTCAGTGTATCAAAGAATTAAAGATCGTGTTATTTTATAAGCCACATACCACGAATTATTCTATTTGTTTAAAAAAAAAAATGTTTCGTTTAACACCGACCGTTATCGGTTTAGTGATTTGATTCGGAAACATGTGAACGGGAAAATAGCCTGACATGGCGCGTGCACAATTAATGCTCCGTTAATAGTATACGACGTCAGTTTACATATACATCCCGAAAATATTCGTAATCAAAACATCGAACTCCCTATTTTTTAATATAATAAATTTCGTGGAAGGATTATTCGTAATAAATAAACGTAATCGATTTCACACGATTCCATGTATAATTTTATGAACACGGTAATGTAAAATAATAAATAATAATACACGACAAAAATAATCGTATAACGTTAAATTCGTAAAAAAAAATATTACTTCAGCCACGGGTATTGCTGACATTTTTGTAGGTGGTTTTTCATTCAATACAAATATTCCCGTTTTATTGTTATAGATTCAAAATGTATCACGTTTATTTTACACATTTGTAAATTTTTAACGCGTAATTAAATCAAATTTGCATATTTTAATGATTTTCAAATTTCATTAAATTATTATCTTAAAGTACGATCTGCTAATTGCGACAAGTTTAAATCACGACAATATTTTATACTGTAAATTATAAAAGATGATATTTTTGAATGTCGTTTAAATAAGCTGCGCGTTACACAGATATATAATCGATTTGCATTTTTCTAAAAGCTTATTTGATCCTTAAAAATAAATGAAATCTATATACGACGATTTACATTAATAATATACTATATAACTATATTCGTATGTATTTGTATTTTTTTTGGTACTTTAAAAAAAATTCCGTTCTTTATTATATATATTAATATTTACACACGTTTTTTTTATTACAATTATAATGCCTTTTTTAAACAGCTATTACTAATATTATTATCAAACGAAAAATGAAATGTTTTCATTATATAATCCACCTATATGAATTTCGGTGTGTCATATTTTTATATTATAATTTTGATAAAATTTCTTGGCCTAAATTATACGCGTAGTGAATTATAAAATAAAAACTCAAACGTCTTCACAAGAATGGCGTCGTAACGAAACAGTTATATTAAATCGCGCCGGAAATTTTTTCTAAAATAAAAGACAACTTATGCCGGTTACACGAACTCGGAATAAACACCAAGTATGTATAGTCTATTATAATCGTATGACGCGCGATCGAACTTGTAACACGAGGATAAAATCGTAATAAAATCCATCGAGTCGGCGACTAAACATTAAAAATAAACTCTAGACGACATTATTGGAACTTGACAGAGGTTAATAGAGTAATATTAATCGTATAATTATCGAATTATATATTACAACCGAATAATTTGCGAAACTCGATAGTTTTCTTCTTACGAGCAATATACGTAATCTAGTTTAAAAGTTGTTGTATAGTGCGCGACCGAAATTACTCGTGACCGAAATCGGCGGAGAATACGATTCATATAATAATATGCGGCCTATTGTAAAACCGGTTTTTCCAAAAGATTCGCCCATAATGTAATAATCACGGCTTCGGTATGGAATATTCGGAATACCTATCCCGTGTACGACGTAAATTATTTTCGGGTATAATTCGATTCGACCGCTTACGAATGCACAGTATATCGCGAACTTGTTCACCGGTTTTAGCGCGGATATAAATCCGATAATGCCGATATACTAAAATAAACGTATTACTCAAAATCGTAGAGTACGTTCGTTGTTAAACAATTATCGAAATTAATCGATTCGTTTTATTTTTCTGGCCGGACAAATATCACGGAGGAAAACGCTTTCGTCCGAACGTCGACCCTCCGCCAATTCCCTCATGCCATTACATGTTCGGTCACCGTTCGATTGGTTACCAGCCGTTACAGCGGACCTTCAAATCAAAATACCCTCGAGCGCTTGAACCCGTCGTGATAATATTGACTTAAAAACGTTAATAATAACAACAAAAATATTTTAAATCGGAACATTGCGAAATTCAAGAGAAATACAAACTATAACCATCGTCAATGTGTTTTAACAATTTTCACGTATATTATCGAAAATGCCAATATCCGAATACCGTCGCGATAATACTTTTAGATATACAATATCGTAAATTATCCAATATGAGTGTAGAAAAATATTTTATTAAAACCGCAGACTACCTACAATTACGCGAATTTGGATGTGGAACACGTTACACATCCAATGGTAATTTCCCTATTCCGTCTTTTTCGTCGTTAAAATAATATTAAATTTACATATAAAGTGCCAAATAAATTCACGTGACACTTTACCGAAATACAAAATGAAGGATGTTTAATTTTCTCTGCCCATATATTCGCTTACGCAATTTATTATTGATCATTGTGCTACAATTACACGATGACACGCAGACAAGGTCGTGAAACATTTCTCGATAAGTTTGTTCTAACCATGCCCTATAGGATTAACTTTGGCGATCAATTTTTGTTTAATTTTATTACGTTTTGTTTAATTACGTCTAACAAAATGTATACAACTAAAACCCGTAGATTTTAGTATAAATATTATTGAATTAGAAGGTAATGCGTGTTAACGATATAGATCGCCAATTTATAAAATAATCGTGAAAATCTCACTGAAAAAAGAACGATTACAGAGTGTGCGAAAAATAATAATTTTGTTTTAGTAAAATACAACTATTAACATTAGTAACGAAAAGTAATGTGTTAAGAAAGTTGAAGGCAATTATTTGTACGCGTAAGACAATTTTAATTTAATTAACGCGTACTAATTCATATCCATATTAATATTTCGAGAAATCTATCTCTGATACGGCTTTTTTAAAAAACAAAATTCAGGTTTACATTTTAAATCAATTTCATAAAGTCGTTTTATTTTCGAATGAAAAAAATTTCAAATGGTTCTATATAAGACATTTTACTTTCAAAAGTTTTCAGAAATTTTTCAATTAGATTTCTCAATTATATAGCTGCCATTTGTCCAGGAAATCTTCGGGGAATAATCGATTAAAAATATAGATCAATATAAATTGTAATCTCCGTTGTTTAAAAATATAAAAGTATTTTTTTTCGACAAAGGAAACTATTTTATAATTTACGACTAACAAAGGAGAAAAAAATACATGAAAACAACCAGAATGTTTAGTTTTTTTGTATCGTGTAAGAATGAACAACATTTTCGACGAATTTTTTTACGTTACCACGCAAATCCATTGGGATTTCCAACCATTAAAAAATGACGAACGGTTATAACGGCGTAATCTTGTAAACGTCTGCTAAACAGAGATACGAATATGTCATAAGTAACGCTGATATTTTCAATATTCCCAACTTTATATGGTACTTTAACTTATAACGATATTTTTATAAATAAAGACGTTATTTAGGAAAAACCGACTTATTGCTGTAATGCTGGGCTTAGATGTTAAATGTAATATAACAATTTTGTAACTACGAATCAGTGATACGTCAAACGATTTATTATTATAACGTATCGACAAAAGTTTGACAAATTTAGTTTGTTTAGGAACTTTTCAAATAGTTTAAACTATCGGATTATAATAGTATAAATGTTTCTACTAGTATTGTTCGTTTTTCTGCTATGATTTTATCCAATTTCACATAAAACTATAAAAATAACGTATTTTTAATTAGTTGTAACTAAACCTTTATGTTTATCGAATTAAAATATGTTTTGACGGTGGTAATAAAAATGTTTCGTTCCAAAACGTGTTATTTCAGAAAATAAACTAATTTATAAAATACAATTCCCTACTATACAAAAATGTATACATTAATAGTCAATTATCCTTCGAATATTCTTGTTTGGTTTTAACTTAACAATCATGCTCTTCCCATATTTATACTTTTTCGCTATAAAAAATATTATAAGGCATATCTTTAACAATATACGATAAGTAAATCAATGACAAAGTAATAACAAGTGGGACAATAAAAGGTAATTAAACGTTTTGAACAAAATTATAATTATTTGTAATGGCGATTACCTTTTTATATGGCCGAATAGAATTACTTTAGTGCCATATTTTTTTAACACCAATTTGTTCGTCGATCTGATAATTAAATACAACGAACAACCAGTATTATTTCGAACCACGTGGCACAATTTTTCGGAAATTAGTTTACAAAAAAAATCGTAAAATAGGTTTCACGGGATTTTCGGAATAATTATTCGATCGAGGTATTCAAACTAATGGTAAATTTTGGAATCGCACTCCGTAAAATGCCGTTTGTGTTTTATTCTCAATTCACTGATACGAACTAAGAGTAATTTAATATTTAAAACTAATACGCGTCCATGATAATACGTCTATCAGACAAAGAAATGTATCGAATCGCCTGCTCTCAATAGTTGGTTTTTTTTAATCTTACCATTTTCAACAACATTACCTGATTATATATTTTTAACGTTCGCAGTTTTAATTATAGCGAATTTTGTATGTTTTTATTAACATATTTCAAGGTGAATTGAGCAACCATATTTCAAGGTATGCCCGTTAAACGTCTCTACAATTTCGCGTAAATAATCAATTCTCGAGAGCAATCGAAATAAAAATTACGCTAAGTGTGTAGTAACCTGTTTGCAACGCATAAATGTGTATAGTTGTATTCAGATCAAAAGTAAAACTTAATGATTGGTCGCACTCTATAATATACTAGTGAGGTTAATCACTATTTGGTTTTATCGGAAATGTTTTCGAAATTATTTTGGTATCTTTTTTATATTTAAAAAAGGCGGCTTTTATAAAACTTGATCGTATTCTCTGCTGCAATCTTTACCGAGCGAGTCCAACGCCGTATAGTGTATTATTTGAAACAAAAAAACACTACTTAAGAATTATATAAACCAAAGGTGCCAAAAAAAATAAATGATACTAAAATTGTTAGAATCGCAGGGTGCGAGATTCGTCGAATAAGGGAGACTAATCGTTGTAATATTGTTCTAAAAACTTATTTTTCCAAGCGATTTTTCAATTGTTCGTTTGTATATAATAATATGATTCCCAGTATATTGCGAATAAAATGTTATCTTCATAACTTCATAAATATCTGTAATTATAAATGATTTCGTTTGTGACACTTAACACGTAATTAAATTATTTATAAATCGGCTTTAATTAATTGAATACTAGCTATAGTTATGGGAATAATGGTTTCATTACATTCGTAATATTAAATAGATTATGCTCTCGAATTTATTGAAAAATAAGTACCGGATAAAAATTTACGATATTTGTGTCAAACTGAAAAAAAGCAAAATATATATTGCGAATAATTGTAATTTTTGATTATTCTCTCGAAAACTGTCTTTCCAAATCGTTTTAAGGAGATTAAATATATAACAGCGTTAACCGAACATCGAGAAAATGATATACATTCAGTTTTTACGACAAAAAACTCATTTATTGCTTTTACAAGAGATTTAGATATACATTTTTTCTATCTATTGCGTAATAATTATTGTGGAATTATGATTCCGGCGCAATAAATAAGTTTAATCTTAGCCTTATTTCGTAAAAAAATGTTATTTTATGCATTCTAATACAACAAATTAATTTAAAAAATTTCTTTATGAATTATAATTAATAACTCCGTCAAAGATAACTATTTTTGTTTTGATTAAACGAAAACAAAAGGAGCTTTAGTTTCATTTTTATTCGAATTTATAATTGTTAGTCCTCTCAATGGATAATATTTGTATTCGTTATACTATTAAAAATTTTATAAGAAAATAACACATTTATAAAATACAAATATATACTTGTAGTATTGCAAAACTCTGAGGTACATGTTACTCCACAACCCTCCCTCCCTAATAACAAATTCTAAAAAGTGATTTTTAAATCAATTAATTTACGTTATCCAATTAAACAATATAAAACGTATCATCGTTTGTTGAAGTTTTGGAAAAATTAAAAATAATTAGTTCCTTTTAACTGGATCGGAAATTAACGATTCCTATAATAGTTGTTTACCTGGTAAAAGAAATTCTTATCTCACACTTTACTATAATTAAACAACCTCTGATTTTTGCGTGGGGACATAATTGCAATTATTTGGATTCGTTTTATTAAGTGGGTATACATATACCATTTCCATTTTCTTAATTAACTTTAATTTAAAAATTATGTCTTAGTCATATTTTTATATTTTTATTACTTTTACTCAAAATATATATAATATAATATAATATAATATTATATATTATTATATATTACGTATAGAATTTATGTCTATTTTGTTAACAGATTTTTTAAAACTTGATCTTTTTTTTGTAACAACAAGTTTGGCGTGGCAACTATCTTGTTTAGTATTTACTGGTATTTCGTATGTAATATAATATTTATGAAGCGTTTAAAAAATAATTTGTATAAACATATTACGAGGACATCATATCACGTGATCACAGTGTGAGGGCTGATGAGAATAGTGCTCAAATAATAAATATTACGTTGTCGACCAAATTGGATGAAATCGAAAAAATAAAAATGTAATTTTAACGTCGAAACACAAACGAGTGTTTTGTTATTAAAAAAAAAGTATCAAAACGAAAATAAAGAACTTACGTCCGGAATACGTAGTTTCACTTTGGCGACAACAGTCTTTATTATTATTATTATTATTATTATTATTATTATTATCATCGAAATTTATTAGCGATTATCCTAAAATAATAAAATTTCACGAAAAATAAATCCTGTTCGAACTAATAATCGGTTTGCCTAAACACTCGGCCAGTGATTTCGATAAATATGGCCGTACAATTAGACAACATTGTTTTCGTAATATTTTTGAAAATCGTTAATTCGATAGTATTAGAATATTTTAAATACGTTTAAATACATGAATCGCTATTTTCGCATGATATTATGTAGAGTGGCGTATTTGGATTATTTAACGTTCAACGTTATCATAAATATTAATATAAGAAAACTAAAATAAGATAAGTAAAGCGAGCGTTTAAAAATATAAATAAACACTCATAATAATAACAATTTTTTTTAATATAGAATTTAAAAAAAATATATATTCATATATAAAGTCAATAAATATTATAAAACTCAAACGAAAAGCTTGTTGTAGGTAATTGGTTTATTTACTACCGGTTTCGTTTGACGATTATAGAAAA
The DNA here is from genome assembly GCA_025469175.1 of Geopemphigus sp. TES_GeoC_2020. Lineage (NCBI taxonomy): Eukaryota > Metazoa > Arthropoda > Insecta > Hemiptera > Aphididae > Geopemphigus > Geopemphigus sp. TES_GeoC_2020. The sequence continues at coordinate 65,867 of JAIPRN010000682.1, forward strand.
GTAATAATTAGAGTCTCGTAACAGCGATTGATTATTATTAAATTAAAAAAAAAAACTTCGACGAATGTGTGGCTAATAAACTAATACTATACTAATCGTATAACCACAATAATAGGAATTTGCTGTGTTCCCGATCGCGCGTAACCGTTAACAAGATTAATTGAAACAGACAAGAAAATTGCCGTAAAGGTATAAATGTCACGATTATCATTTATATTATTCGAACAGTATTCTTTTGAAAACGTTCGAATAACTTATAAAGGTACCGCCTGCGTATATAACGTTATTATCGACGATTAATGGCAGAGAGCGTATAGAGACGATTATATTTATCAAAATAAATAAAAAACACCTTCTAAAAAACATTAGCGTCTTTCCCAGGTACGTTAATATGATTAGGCGCGTTCCACTCGTTCGTATTTTATTATTATTTTGATTGCGTTAAGGTCGTGGCTAGACCTATGTTTTCGCGTAAGTAAATTACACGCTTTACGATCGCTTTAACTATTATCGTCTTAAACCGTGTAATTAATTTACAACGAAAATTAAACTCGCAAATTATTACTCATCGTGACTTTTCAACTTCCGATTTCCCGTCTTCTTACTTAACACATTTTAATCACGTTATTACGGTCACTATTCGCACATTGTTACACGTTTTACATTGTACGGCATAAACACGTACGTAAAATAGTCAACGATGATCGTTTTAGACGATGTGACAAAACGTTTACGAAACCGGTCGAGTCTGACGCGGTTTTGTGGAGAAACTCGGCAAGTGTCGATCGTCACACACCAACAGACTTAGACACGTTATGAATAACGTAGAATACGTTGTGGTATTCTGACAAAAAGGAATTCGAAAGCATTCGATACCCCGTGCCGGTCGTATTTATTTAATTTTCGAGTGGATTAATCCGTACGCCTGTGTACGGTATTTCGCGATACGTATTCCCCTTGTCGTAGTATAAATATACGTTTCGGTTTAAAATTAATAAATCATGTATCAGCGCGTGTACGGCACTCGGTGTATTATATTATATTGCATCAGGCGCGTTATATTTATTTGACATTTGGATCAACGTGTATAATCAACCATTCCACCGGTCTTAACTATATTTGTATTATAATTAATTCCATATATAGACGCGACTTTTATTTTTAGATCGGCTCGATTAATACACGCGAAATCGGAAACGTAAACACACGATCGTGACGAAACGATAATGTGTCGCGATAATTCAACATTACGAGATCGGCGAATATGGATAAGAAAAACCGCGTTTTTCAAATTACGATTTGCCGGCAAATTTTCGCGATCTTTCGACGTCGGCTCTTCTTTGGAAACCACTTCAGCAGCCACTACCCGCGCGAAATACGCGTTTATTCGTTTGATGAATCGCGCATTTCGAAAGTTGTGATGTATACGACGAAAACTCTAAAATTGCTAAAATTCCGAGACGTGTGCACGCGCGAATCGACAAGTGCGTACCACTATATATTGATATACACCTAATGTCATATATAGCTTTAACCGCCCGTACGAGTTTCCAGCTATAAAGTATCTACGACGATTCCACGTTTGTCCGCGGTTTATTTTATGATTATTAAATCGCCGAATGTGTAATTTCAACGTTAAAATTCTTCGGGCGAAAAAAATAATTATTGTGTACAATATTATCGTACACGAAATAACGATACGTTTTAGTATATAACATTAAGATAACGTATAAATTAGTTTACGCGTTGTATCTTAGAGGGCTGTGTTCATAAAAAAGCTAAAGGGTTCTCCATCGATCAAAATTCCATAATTTTCCGAAATGTTTTTCTCGCGTTATTTACGTTACACAAACGCCGCTAGATTATACTTTATTAATATTACATATATACGGTATTATACGTACTTCATTTTGTACAATAAACATATTTTCGGAACACTTTCCGCTTGAAAAATCCATTTACACTGTTCGTGTATTACGATGATGGACGACGTCACTTGTACAGAAGGATTATACTTTTGAATACTTTAAAAGGTGCGAAGTTCAACATTCGGTTCCGCGTACTTTTAACAATGGTATTTTATATGACGGGGAACTATCGGGGATCGGAATAAAAAACAGTTTTACGAGCTTAATACGTTGCGGCTACTTTATTGATAAAGAAGAATAGGTTTGGAAAAAATGTATCTATTAAAATTATTATACGCACCCGCCGAAGTAATATATTTTGTTATTAAATTATGTACAAATACGAAGGTAATATTCTTTACAAATAAGAAACCAACAATATATTAAATATGAAAATAAATTATTGTTTCGTTTTATTTAAGCTAATTAAAATTTGTTTTAATAAAGAAGGAATTCGAATTTCCAAGGTATACAACGTCTCGGAGTCAAAAATGACATAAATATTGTTTAAACAGTAATTAAATATTAATAACTTGGTTTTTCTTTCCACCGACGAACAAAAATATGTTCTTTTCGCCACGCCGTCGTAGTTCGTACGTTTACGAGAACGTATTTTACATTTATTAATTCCAATGTCAGGGCTACGCGTCTACGTTTTGATTTATCGCATTAGCGAATTTCCGTTGTTAATAACAATCGCGGCTTAAACGATATCGAAACAATTTTATTTGTAATACGCGTCCGTGTCCCGCGCGATTAATCGGCGCCACTACGTATTATCGATCACCGTATTACGATTCCGGTAATTTGAGCGGCAGTTGCTTGAAATTCTCGTCACGACGGGTTGGGAAATAGATCGGACTTACGGAAGTCTGGCGTCGTGAAAACAAAAAAAAAAAAAAAAACCGAAATAATCGTTCGCGCGAACGAATAATATCGGGCGAGATCGGTTTTTCCGGCCTTACCACTCGTCTACCGTCTCCGTAATTACAATATATCAACAAGCTCGGACGTTTTTTATGCTCGGTTCTGCCTGGTCGAGAACGTCGCACCTACTGCGTTTAGGCCGACCGTGGCAGAGGATTCCGGACGAAAAAACGTTTGAAAGCTGACAGATATTGTCGTCGTTCGTGGTCCCCGCGTCGCACGTGCTGACGGTAACGAACACTATCGTTGTTGTTGTTGTTATTATCATCGTCGAAGTCGTCGCGTGTTGACGGCACGGACATCTCGAAATTCTCTCCTCCTACCGACACACACATACACGATCCGCGCAAAACACGTGGTCTCGACGGTCACCGGGTGCCGCTGCCGAGCCACGCGGCAGCCCGCGTACGGTTATTAGTCTTTCGCATACAGTTCGATTCGGACGCGATAGTCGCGCGGTCCGTTTTTCGTCCGAGAACGTCACGTTGCCCTTGTGCCGTTTCGGTTTTCATTCGTCGTTTTCCGCACACTGTTCAACAAATCGAGAACGATGGACGTCCACCAACTGTCGGTCGTCGTCGACGGACCGAGGACGGATCTACGATAAATCCGCGATTTTCGCGTAAGTATTGTTTTCTCCGCGTGCCGGGTGGTAAAAGGGTTTGAAAAACGACGACATTTTCGTACAGCCCGTGTACTCGGACCGCGTCACTCGGTCCATTATTGTTTCGGCGTTCACGCTCAAATCGATAACGTAATTCCTTCACTATTCGAAGGCAATTTTTCTGTATTAGCCAGCGACGAATCGTTTTCGTCACTAGTGGCGCGTTCGTGGTGTCGAATATTTCGATCGTTCGTCCGTAACGCAATCTAGGCTCGGTTCGATGGTAACAGTATCGCAAAAAAGAAAAACCAAATTACCCTCGATCCGTGTTTAATTACGACGTGAAAACGGGTCCTCAATATTGGTTCCCGAAAAAACTATTCGCCTTAGAAACGAATTACATCTTCGATTGCAACCCCCGGTGCGAATAAAATTTCGTAACGTTTATCGTATTTATTTAACGGTCCGTTCGCTATAAGCTAACTGGACGATTGTGTACGCGACGAATCGTAAACGCGCTGTCAAACAATCACCGTCGCCGCGAAACACGCACGCGGATTTAAACGTCACGGATAATTATAATAATATTTATCGTCCGAAAATATTGACGTTCCGCGCGTTAACAAGCGTTAAAATTCTAAAAACTTTTCGAAACGTTAAGTTCATTTTAACAAAGTTACTTAAAACGGTACCGTTTTTGTTTCGATTTAACTTTCAACTAATAAAGTTACGTTTATAAACAATTCGCTTTCGTTCTACTTACAAGTTTTGTATTAGCCGCTGGGACGTCGCCGATGTCGTATTTCGTCGTTTATTCTTTCGTTCGTCATCGTTAATTCGAAAAATTTTAATAGACTTAATTTACGTTATTAAACGTATAAATAACTTTATACTCGACTTTATTTCTATATTATTACAATAGCTTAAAGGTTTGAAAAAATTAGTCGACTCGTCTAATTTTGTTTTATTACGAGTTTAATATATATATATATATACATATCGTACACCCTCGGTCTGAATTGTACACTTCCGTATACTAGTCACCATGCACGTTAATTGGAAATAAAAGTATTAATTTATTTCTTATCGGTTACATACACTCCCGAATCTCTCATTCTACTCACACGTGAAAAAACTCGCAATTATAAAATATTGAACGCTTGAAAATCGAGTGATTTTTTTCGAATATCATGTTTACGGAAGGTTCGATAATATCTGAAAAATTCTTAGTCGGACATTAAGTGATTCCAGCCCGATCTATATATATATATATATATATATATATA
>JAIPRN010000683.1:0-50072 GCA_025469175.1 Geopemphigus sp. TES_GeoC_2020
GACCGTGGAACCGCGCGGGGCGGGTTTTTTTTTTTTTTACTACATTCCACCACCGCGGGGAAATAGCGATCGGGAACGATATAATATTATATCGCGTAACGCGCTCGTCCGGTTTTCGACGACCGACGTGAGGCCAAACTGCCTTCGACGGTCTTCGGGTCGCCGTGACCAGATGCGCGTACTGGGTCGAATTCCTCTACCGGCAAGCGAGTACTGTGGTTCACTGGGCACACTGCACTTCGTGATTACGAAATATAAATTAACGGTATAGCGCGCGTTTAAACCTATTACTTCCCCTACGACGGTACCGCGTAATCCGTTAACGACGATTTCGATGAACCGAGACAATAAAAAATTCGTACACGCCGCTTTATCGATTTTACACGGGTACGCGATTCGGGAAAATATCGTCTCATTCGTACAATCGCCACTGTCGACATTCCACGTGTGCGCCACGAAATGTATGTTCATAAAACGCGAGTTTCGTAATTCGCGTCGTCGCGAGAATGTATAAAGAAAACTACGGATATCGGTGGCTACTTCTAAGTTGCCGCCAATATATATTGTACACGGTATTTAATTACTAAACTGTATCGTTGACGAATAGCGAACAAATGCGTAATAATTGTTTTTTCGAATACGCGAATTTCGCGGAGGGCCTACCATCCCCACCACAGCAAGTACGAAAATTTAAAGAGGGAAACGTGTCGGGACTATCCCGGCCAGTACGCGTCTGAGTCGATCGTCCGAGTTCCGGGGGATTGGGCGCGCGGTACTTTTTTACGAAAACACGTTTCACCGCCGTGTCGGATCGGGCGTGCTAAACGAACCGGGTGTGGGGGTTGGGGGGGGGTGGAAGCGAGTTGTGTTTTTGGTCGATCTTACCCGTAACGTTCGAATCGCAAAAAACAACGTAACACGACGACCACGTGGTAATAACAATAATTAAAGTTCGGGACGAATTCCGAGATAACCTACGGCGCGCCTTCGGTCGACAAAAGTGAAAGAAATTAACGCGATCACCGTTACGCGTTTATGCCGTTGCAGACGCGGACTCGAGCTATCCGATGCGGGACAGACCGCTGTCGTTGTGCATGTCCGCCGCATGTGCCGCCGCCGCCGCAGCCGCGGCGGCCCAACAGGCAGCGGTGCCGGTGTCCGCGTCCCGGACGCCGCCGACTTCGGTGGCCACGACCGTGGCGCACTACGCGGCGGCCGCGGCAGTAGCGGCGGCGGGTGGCGGTGGTGGCGGTGGCGGCGGCGGTGGCGGTCAAACCGGAGCCAAGACCACCAAGACGTTGGGACTCACGTGTGTCGTGTGCGGCGACACGTCCAGCGGAAAGCACTACGGCATATTGGCGTGCAACGGGTGCAGCGGGTTCTTTAAGAGGAGTGTCCGCCGCAAACTCATCTACAGGTTAGTAGTTGTAGTAGTAGTAGTAGTAGTAGTAGTAGTAGTAAGGGTAATAGTAGTAGGGGTAGTGTTGGTAACTCTTGATCGTAACAAAACCGAGTAAATTACCACCCGAGTACCGGCTGTATACATTTACGTTAACTAGTCGATCTCGCGAAATATTATATTTTTGAAACCAAAAATATTCGCGACTCTCCGGTGAAAAATAATCGTAACGGATATTAACGTGGAAACGATAGTTTTAACGAAATTACAGTTATCGTTAAAGAACCGAGAAAGGCGAATTTATGATTATCGTAGTCGGTAGTAGTAGTAGTAGTAGTAGTTGTTGTAGTACTGGATAGAGATAGTAGTAGTTGCACTGGTAGGGGTAATACTGCTAGAGGTAGTAATTTTCGATGTAATTCGTACACGAGTATACACGAGCGTGGGAATGTTATGTCAGTAGTGTAGGCTGACTTATGGATGGAGGAGAAGGGAGGAGGGGGTACGCCAATGTTTGCCCTATAAGGGGAGGGGGTACGCCAATGTTTGCCCTATAAGGGGAGGGTCCGACGAACGGTACGTTTAGGCGCGTTGTTCGCTTGGCGACGAAAAACGTATTGTTTTTAGTTGTTCCCCGTACGCGAATTACTACGATCGTATCATTTTTTTTACGCGATTCACACAATACAATACCGTAAACGGCCGGGTACCTACGTTTCATTATTCCGCCGTAATTATTTTCGGTTCGAATAACATTTTACGGTAGCGTAAAATTAAGGCGTCGGTTTTCCTTTTTTTTTTTTTGATTTTTACGTTACCGGCCTAACAACAATTTTGTACGTTGAACGCCGACAAAAGTCGATTTTTATTTAATCGCGTTCAAATTTAGATATCTAACGCCGTCTTAAAAATTCTCAAAAATATACGGGACCCCGCAAAACTCTGCACCGGGCCCGGAAGCGCGTCGGGCCGGCATTAGCTCTTTTCCCAAACTACGTGAATGAGCTCCGTCAATACTAACGGGGCTTTTGTCTTTCAGTTCGATTGTCTTTTATCGTCCACTCGTTTAATATAATTTTTGTTTATAACACGCGGCTGGTAACGAAACTTTGCACCTATCAATACCGTACAATTATTATTATATATATATAATCATGGGTCTAACAACTTTAAACGTGTTTACGTTTCATAGTTTTTACTCACTTTCTCTCTCTCGATACATACATCACACATTTATTTTTATGTGAGTGAGAATCACGCGAAAACCCTCTGCGCGTTATATTAAAGTCCAAACGTTTTTAAAACTAAAGCCCCGTGTTTCCTTCCTCTCGTCAAAAAAAACGAAATATCATATCCCAAGTCCGAATTGGGCGCGATACAAGTACGGCTAGTGTACGCGATCTGTTAATAAAACAAAAACAAAAAACGCTTTCAACCTTCGCGATTAAAAAAAAAAAAAACGATTATAATCACGTTCGCTGTTACGATTGATTACGTTCGGAAACGGGTCCCCCCCCCCTTGGGAATCCGACACTCTCTGTGTCGAAGTCCGCTCTTCCGTTTTCTGAATTGTTGTCGAAACGAGAGGCGGAACCGTTTAATGGCATTTTTGATAAACGTCGATCGCTCGTAACCATTAAACGGCTAGACGAAATTCCCCAGATCGGCTAACGATAAACGAGCGAAACTATACTCGATATAACGCGATTTTTGGGTATCGTTATCATTGCACAACAGTCCACCAACGTGATAATATTAAATCTCCGATGCCTATCGAGCGTCGAGCAGAAACTATGGCCTTTACGCGCGATTTATTTTTATTAAACAACGGGCATTTTTTTCGTGGCGTGATCGGGTCACCGAACATACACGTTTATTCGGTTTTCGTGAAATTCCGTTTACGGTTTTTTTTTTCGGTTTAATACGCGACACAGGCAAATCGTTCGTTACTTAGGTAAAGGGCGACCGATATTCGTCCATTTTGGGTGTGTCCGTCCACGAAACGTATTCGACGAGCGAAAAACACGGTACCCGAATATCCCGTCGCTTTGAAGTTAAATCGCGAGCGACGTTTCGTATTGTTCGAAACGTGTCGGACGGTTCCATCGTCGCCCGAAAATACGTACAAATAACGTCGACGCGTAAACCAATTGTTTTCGCATTTCGGTCGCGTTTAATACGACACAATAACTAATATTCCTCGGCCCCTTCGGTACAATAAACAGACAGCCGACCGCCGCGGCGGCGAATATAATACCGCGTACACAGTGACGGGCGTTCGAACGGACGATTTTTGGAAAATACGACACGTTCAAATATACATAAACGCTAAAATTACAACGACCGTTAATTTCGAATAATAATACGATACGATGGGGCGTCGAACAATAACGACGACGGACGCTCTCTCTTTCTCTCTCTCACACACTCTCTTTACCGCGCGAACCGGAAATAATATTTTCGGTATTAACTCCGCGACACGAGCTAATGTGACGCGGTTTGAACGCGAATATAAGAGGCGACAAACCGGTACCGATTCGCCCCTCTTCCGTATTCATAATATTATGTCACGGAGGACCCTCCGCAGACGGACAATTGCGCGATCTATTCAAACGGCCGCCCGAATCGATTGGACGAAACGGGCGACCAAATTTTTCGGGCCAAAAACGTTCGGTACCTCGCCCGTCCGTAAAATAATATCCGGTCGCGTGACTAAATAGTAGTCACCTAACCCCCCGCCGTTTCCGTCGTACCATCGTACATAAAACGTGTACGAATTATACGGTCGTATAAACCGAAACGGCCGCGTACGTTTCTATCGACGTAAATACATTCGTCTTCGTTTCGTTCGGATCTAGCGGTGTAACGAACGCCGCGAGAACGACCGACGGGCCGTTCAAAAAAAAAACCCGTAGCGGGTCTACCCTCATTGCCGCCCCCCCCGTAGCGTCGCCGCCCAGCTTATAGTCCCGGTATTTACCTACGCGCGCAGGTGTGAACAGATTTTTTCGGGTTTAACCAACACAAAAGATTCAACGCTGTATACGTACCGGCAAACTTATGATCGATTTATTCGAAAACGAATCACTTTTTGACGGGCTCGCGAAATTGAACGATTCCCGTTTGTTTCTGTCGACACCGTTTACCGAATCGATTTACCCGATTCCTACACCCGCCGACTAATTCGTTTCCTCGTCTCCGAAAACATTCGATCCACTCGTTCCGTCTAAATCATTTCGTCCGTTTCATCGGCCAAAAAACACTACGCGCGTAACTTTCGACCACGTTTTTCCCTCTCGTTTCCCATAGGCGCTTATAAATAAAAAAAAATAAATATATATATATACTATTTACTATCGACGAACCGTTTTCCAAAACTTTATTTCTACGTTTCGGGGAATATATCCCGTACACTCTTTACAGTACCGTAGATTCATCGGAAAATTTTTAAATATTTTACCGTGATTTCTGTCATACTTTCACGATGCACGCCCCGACGCGTACGCTCTGTATATTTTTAAACGTCGCTTGCTATTCCCAGTCGCGTTCGCCGTTTTATTCGTTTGAAGCCTATAAAATATTTGTAGTAGGTACGTGTATATATATACATAAACACACATAGGGAATCGTTTTTTCTCCGTTCCTTTTTCCACCGTTATTTCTTTCCTTTTTCCTTTTCAATTTCGTGTCTCTAATACTCTCGAACGGTTATAAATAAATGTGATTCAGTAGCGAAAGAGGGTTTGACGTTTTATAACAGCTCCTCGGGATTACTATATCGCACGAGCGCGGGGACATCGAGCTCGCTGCAAAGGGTATGGGGCTTGTGTGTGTGTGTGTGTGCGCGCGCGCACGCGTACGTATATAGTTTGAAAAGCCGAGCGCGGCAAAAAGATTCAATTATATATCTCTAACGTAATACTACAAGCACGCCGTGGGCCGGCCAAAAGCCTTATTCCTTCTCTCCTCTTTCCGCGCGTCACATCATATCGCCTCCCCGCCCAGCACACCGCCAACTATTACGCGAACTATACACGCGCGTTTTCTCTGAATCGATCGCGTCTTTCCCTTTATGGCAATATACTTTTTGATTGGTTTTCGACGAGAACGTTATATATATATATATATATACACGAAGGCGGTTGCGGCGGCGACGACGTTTTCTTTCTCCGCGGCGCACAGGTGGCCCAGGTGCGATCACGACCACTCTCCTCCACCGACGCTTACGAAAAAAACGCGCCTATATATATATACTTGCGTGTACGTGTGTAGATACTTACGAATTATGAGCGATGAGAGGACGTTTAAAGTTTAATAAAACCGTTAACGTTCGGTGGCTTCATGTCGGCGCTGCATTTTTCGTCTGGTACAAGTGTAATCGTGAAACACCGGGATTGACGATTCGATTATAACTCGTGAAATATCGGAAACGATAATTCGTTTAGATTGGATGGAAATCTTCGATCGTACATGGTCGATGTGACCAATTGGTTTTTGTACGTCGTAAAGTGATTTTCGTAACTCGCGAATTGATGAGGCGGAACGAACGTGTTAATACAACAACAATCCCGTATTCGGATTAGAAAATGTTCGGCGCGATTTCGTACGATATTGAGACCTTCGCCTAAAATGGATTTGGGCCTCGGGACGATCGGCGAAAAACTCGTTCCACTCGCGAGAAACTTGTCCGACGTTTTCACGAAATCTACGTATCGTTTCGTCATTTATCTACGCGTTGCGATTCCATTTGAACGACAGTGATCATTAGTTGCTCGCGATCTTCTTAATAACGTTCGTTCACCGTTCGCGTTCCCAATAACTGAAATACGCCCGTCGCCATCGACGCGTGTTCAATTTGATACGCGTTTTACTCTGTAAAATCGCCAATCAAAACGTACGTTTTAAAACATATACGATAATCGCGCGTTATTGTGTATCGGCCGACGCAGACTCTCGGCACCCGACACGGCGCGTGATTGTTTCAATAACTGACCGGGCGGTTTGTACATATAAGCCGCGAGAATTTTCGTATCAGTCGCGAACCACGGGTCGGCATAGAAATAATGTGTAAAACGCCCGCGTAATTTATAGGAATTTCGCTAACGTAATGTTATAGGTTACAAATCGCTCGGACGATCGGGCGTATCGATTTCCTACGTTATACGGAAATGTCGTCGGGTTAGTCTGATTTTGTTCGTCGTACACGCGCGAGTCCGTCACGAAATCGTTTACGGCCATTTGTCGGGCCCTATACCGCGACGTCGCGCCCGTTTCGACTAATTCGACAAACGAACGTTCCGTTTCGCTACAACGACGATGAAACGACGTGCCCTCTACAATCACGCGACGTCCGCGGTATTTGGCGAAAACCCTTTTGAAACGTCGGCGACGGTCGCCTCCGATGTACGGACGGCTTTTGACCGAAAGAAACGCGCGAACGCGTTTACAAAAGCGAAAAATACGCGTTCGATACGTCCGTTCGTATATTCCGCCGATTACGACGATTACCGTTTTTACATAGGCGTGTATTATTCCGCCGGTGCACGCGAAACTGAACGTAAATTCGGCCGAATCGAGAATACGTAACGAACTCGTCGAATTGTATTTTAATCGCCATCGGGTTCTGTATAGTCCAACGTAGATTTGACGCCCGAACGTCTATTTGAGTTTTCGTTACGTAAGTATTGCGCAATATTATTCGCCGCGTTCCACGGACGTTGAGTAGTGTACGAATAATCGACGACGCCGTCGTCGGCCGTTTCGGCGTTTGGCCAAATCGAATCGCCGCCGTGTGTAGATGGCGTCCCAAAAACCCACAACCGTTGGTCCGACAAATAAAACCGTCCGTCGCTAATTTGAAAACGTTCGATTTGTGACGGCGGTCCGTCTACTATCGTTCGATACGCGAAAACACGACCTTCGTTGCCGACAACCGCGAATAACGTTCCGTCCGCCGTACACGCGCCGTCGCGATTTATTTCAAAAGGAAATATTACCGCGCGTTTTTCATTCCGGATACGCGGCACTCCGTTAAAAACACTTCCGCACGAGTTGTTGCCGGTAGACGTACGTCGTTGTTTTTCGACATTTTCGACTTTTGTTCCGCCGTTATTGCCGTCAAACGAACTTGGCGAATACATTTTCCGTAGTGGCCTCCGGTTTTGTTTGGAACGTTCGACGTTTGTCGAGCGCAACGGTGCTCGGCGAAAACGTGGCCGATTGTTAACACGGTACGTTCGTCCGCACGTAATCGTACGATCGTTGTCGGCGCCGATCGTTCCGTTCGTTCTCGAAATCGAAAATCGTTTCGTACGTAACGGTGGCGCTTCGGCTCGTTCGCTTGACAATATTCGTACGTCTCGGACGTGGTGTGCCGACGGTATTCACGTTTAAACCATTCGTCCAGCTCGTACCATTCCACGTCGATTTTCGATCGTCGTAGTCGTTATTTTAATTATACGAGCCGTAACGTGTAACCCGTTCCGTATCGAACGGGCGATAAGATTTCATTCGCGCGCCGCGATATATTGGCGAATTCCGCGGCGAATGAAAATCGAATTACCGAAAGCAAAAAAGGGTCCGCGGCGGAATTAAAACGGCAAACTTATTCCGAGGGTTATTTCCTCCGCCGCTCTTTGACCGTGACCCGCTAACAGGTTTACACTTGTGACGGCCGAACGATTACCTTCCGCGCGGACCGGATACGCGCACGTGGTACGTGTATAGTAATAGTAATTTCCACCCTTATTCGCGGAGACACGTCGGCACCCCTCCTGGCACACGTTATTAGTGCAAATCCCATGGCCACAATAGCTGCAGAAGCGGCAGAAAGACGCATTAACGATAAATTGATTTGTTTAAAGAGTATGCTCCCTCCTCCGCCGACCATCACCCCGACGGTCGCACTGTACGCCGTACTTATCCGCACGCACGCACGCACGCACTCAATTCGATCGACGGAATTAAATCTCGGACCCGATCGCACCCCTGGGACCCTGCAGGTCGCCGCTACACTGCCACCAGCACCCGTTAAACTCCGGCGGTATATTACAATATATATATATATATACTGTACGCACGAAGGGTCAAATTTGTTCGGTGTTTTTTTTTTATTTTTTCGTTAGCTTCGTCCGTTTCGACGGTTGGTCGAGACTTCGAGCGAGTTTCCCTCGAAAACCTGTCGGTTCGTAAATGATTAAAATCGATCCAGAAAAATACCGACACGGATGCGTTCGGAACGCGCGTATTATGTCCGTTTCCAATACGGCCCGTGTAACCGGAAATCGCGATCTATCTTATACGATTACGACGTATTGTATTCACGTATTTTGCCGATTCGTCGTAATTGTGTTGTTAGTCGTACCGTTCGTGTTTGATAGATAATGTTCGGTGGCTCGCCGCTGTACGTGAACCGTAATGCGGCGACTTCGAGTGGAAATATTACGTCTAACGGCGTTATTCGATTCGACGCGCTATCCTACACGCGTATTTTCGAACGTCTAATAACCGTTCGATTGACGCGAATTTCGTTCGTTTTTAAAACCGTAATTGATTAGAGCGTACGCCGACGGTTCCGAGTAATTTGTATATTATTTGTACGGTACGCCACCACCGCGGTGTCGATAGCACAATAGACTACATCGTATATACCGTTCGTTTCTTTTGTTGTGTCGCGTTATTTATACGATACGCGTGTACCATAATGCGTGGCGAATAGTAATTTATGCGTACGGGGCGTATACCTACACACATTCTCGCCCGTCCCCGGTCGCCTAATAGCTAGTTTCCCGTTTAAATCTCGACCCCGACTGGTACAAACACACACCCCCCCCCACGTAACCGTCGTCTAGTTGAATTTCGCATTCACTTAGAGTCATTGCCGTAGAGGATACCGAATTTTCGTCCGAATTGATTACGACAAATTACCGTCCGAGTATTATAAATATTCGTATTAAACATCCGCCGGCGTATCAAAAATATTACATACATCTTTAGTCGATTGAACGAATTACTAATGTAATAGATATTATTGATAGGAGTTACGAAACGTTTACCACGGTTCTCAAAAACGAACACATATATTCTATAATAGTTATTGACTTACTGTCGCGTACATCTGCCGCTTGGTAAACCGATATTATCGCCCCATATTTACTTTTTTATGTACATGTACCGTGGCCGACGCGTGTACGGGATTTATATATAAAGTGTTTCGACGCGAAAATAATTTCTCGCGATTTTATGTATTACGTCAATTTATAATTGTTCTATATATGTATATGCATCCGTTCGTCGTAAAGCGTTCGCGCGTTTACACGACGAACAATTCACGGGCGTACACATCGGCACGTGTCCTATGAATTGGCGTAAAGCGATTTTCGCCAATCGGGAGAATTCGTAATGTAGATCGATGCCGCGCGTAAAATATGAAATCAAACGGCGGTACCAAACGCGCGAACGTCGTCGGCCCTGCAATTCTTGGCCCGCTCGTGGGATTAGTGCAACAGGTGTGTTTCGAGGTATCAAAAATCATTCTCGCGCGTGCGTCCGAAAAAATAAGGGGCGTGCGATGGGTGTTCCTCCGCCATTGTCGGCCGAATAGTATATTACGTCTTCAATAAAAATACGTCGGGGGAAACGGGTGTAAAAAGAAATACGTATTTTTTATTGCGTATCCGATATACGTTATTATTATTATTATTATTATCGTTATCGTTATTATTATAATCGTTATTATTATTATCGTTATCGTTATTATTATTATCGTTACATATTATTTGTTACTTAACTCCTTTTAAATTTATTTTGCAAATTAGATGTCAGGCGGGTACCGGAACCTGTGTAGTGGACAAGGCACACCGAAACCAATGTCAGGCGTGCAGACTGAAGAAATGCCTCAATATGGGCATGAATAAAGACGGTGAGTTTTATTTATATCTATAAAGTACGTATGGGAAATACTTCGAAACGTATTTAAATAACGATGTTCGATCGCTTATTTTTATAATATAACGCCATTTAATTGAACTGCGGAAGCTTTCTGTTGTACGTCGTAATGAAATTACATCGTCAATATAATCGGCGTAATGGCCGTCAATTACCGTCGTATCTCTACGTACACGCGCGTTCGTGTTCGAATACTGGACGGTGATTTCAATAACGGTGAAAACGACAACGAATAATAATAAACGTGTATTACGTTAGTGGAAAATCAAATCACGAGTGGCGGATGTCGGGCCCGTATTTGATACGACGTGCGCTACATTTATCCCCCCCCCCCGTAACCTACCTAACGGCGAACTTTATTCGGAATTCGACTATTTTTTTTTATCGCGGCCGAGGAAGACGAATAAGATCGGATAACGGATATTTCAAAATTGTACGAATATTCTAAACTAAAAGGCCGTACGAACATTCGTCTAAACAATCTTTCTAAGCGAATTTACCGTTTATTGGACATTACGATTAACAACGACTTTCGAAAATGTTCCGACACCGTTGGACGGGCTATATGGCCATAGGGCTCGGTTTACACGGAGAGCGTTTTTCAGTCAGTGTTCACGCGAATTTAGATTTTACGCGTATAGCGCACGTTTATACTATTAGTCAGTCGAGTTTTGTATTCCGGCAAAGATGGACGTTGCAGAAGCTTATAACGCTTATCTAATGCGCACCGCTCCTCGAAACGAAAATGGTCACGGGCGAGAACCAAAAGCTGTGGAGACTCTCGCCGCGAAACGTGCCGGCGGCCGAATATTCGTTTCGCAGCCGTCGGCGTACGCGAGAACTGACGACCGTTGTTTCGTATTCGCGGATTGTAAATGTGACGGTCGTTGGCGCGTCGCTGCGGACGGGTGTGGCGCGCGCGCACGTGTTGTCGACCCTCGTTAAAAAATAAATAAAAAATAATAAAACGGCGAAAACGGAGAAAAAAATAAACCAAAAGGCGGCGGCGGCGGAATTAACGGAGGAAACCCCGTTTTTCACGCTCGTTTAAACGAACATAGAACGACCACCGCGGCGACACGAAAACGACGCAAAAAACCGCGACCGCGTCGTCACAAACAACAACGTGTAACATATTACAATACACGCGCCGTCGCGTGTATTATAATATCGTTTGTGTTACGGACGATAATGTACGCGTGCGCTCGCGATTTTATTTTAATGAGCGCGCGCGTGTCTGCCGAAGACTCGCACGGCGGCGCGCACGTATTTCGTACGTGCGGTTGTTTTTTTCCCCATATTCGCGCGCCATTCGGAGCCTCCGGCGCTGACACGTACGCGCATAACGTGTGTGTGTGTGTGTGTGTGTGTGTGTTTGTACACGCGTGCCCGCAAATGGCGAACCGCGGAACAAAAAACGAAACGCGTTTTTCGCTCGTTTCGTTATTTCCGTAGAGTGGTTTCGCGGTTTTCGCGCGACAACTCGACGGTCCCTCCACACCCCCGCGGCAACTGTCATTAAAACGCTTACGCTCGACGAAACGCCGCCGTCGGCCGCGAAATTTCGAGAACCGCCGCCATCCGACGACGAGATCAAAGGGATTTCTCCTCACGCGCGCGCGCGCCACCGCCACTATTACTACTGAGGCGGCGGCGGCGGCTACGGCCACGTCGTCTCGTCAACGATAATGATATACGCAACGCGCGCGAATTCGGAACATTATGGTTTTGCCCTCTTCCTTCCTTCCTCACGGCATCCGCCACCATACATACAGCTCGGCGCGCGACTCTTCCCGATAAAATAGTATCCGATTCGTACGCCGTAATTGTGAACGAGCAATTCGCTCGATGTTTTAATAACCGTTGTCGTCTACTCGACGTCCGCCCCGTAGAGATTCGTTTCTTCTTGTCGTCTTACAATCGGGGCCGTGTTTATTTGGTGGACGGAGGAGAGTCTGAGAGAACACCAGCTTATCCCTGGATATACGTCCCCGAATTTCTATTTGTTTTATATCTAATCCCCTTAGGCCAGAAATGACTAATATCTCGACGACTCGTTTATCGAACGTCTCGGCCGTCCTCTCCCCCCCTTCCCCACGAAAATAGAAATATCTTAAAACGTCTTCGACGACGGTGTTTCCGAATAAACGTGTTCCGTCCAATACGTCTCTTCTAAACCAATCGCCAGATTCGCGCTTCAGCACAAGCGTATCATATTTTAACGTGTATCGTTTAATTTAATTTTTTTTTTTATCGAAACATTATTCTCGTGTCCGTTGGTCGAGTTTCTTTACCTCTGTGGTCGCGACCAAGTTTTCACTTTTGAAACGCGAGTCCCGTTCCCCGCCCCGCCCCCCTCACATACACACACACATACACCCTCTGTCTTCTCTTCGCCGGGCGCATTTATTATTGTAGCCACGGATAGATAGGACTAGATAGAAATAGATCGACAATCGTTTACGTTTGTGACAATAGGAGGACGGGTTTTTGAGAAGAGTCGAAGAGAGTTGTCCGAAAGAGAACGAACCAGACAAAAGTAGTGTTCCCCGAAATACTATCGAGTTGTAAAATAACAGAATATTCGAAAATAAATAATAAGCCTCCGACTACGTGACAAATATTTATAGGGATTGTTAACGGAAAACATTGGCGTCTTTTTAAAATTGTTCGACGACAACGACGAAACCGTTAAATATTAAATTTTATGAATTATAATACGATAAAATCAACGGGTATTATTATTATTGTGTAGCTGTTCAAAACGAACGTCAGCCCAGAAACACGGCGACAATACGACCGGAAAACTTGGCCGACATGGACCACGAACGAGTGATTCGGGAAGCGGCCGTAGCAGTTGGAGTTTTCGGGTACGAGCACGTTTTTGTTTTTTCGCCGCGCCGCCGAATGTCGTGTACAATTTTAACGCGGATAATACGAATCCCTCGTTTTCTTCTTGGCTTCATGACACCCCGAGAGTCTTCGCCGCCACCGTCACAGCCTTCCATCTTTCCCTATCCTGAATGATTTCCCTCCAATCTTCTACTTTTAGCGCCCCTAAGCCCTAGCTTACCCCGTCGAACCATCTCTTCCTTGGTCTCTACCTCTTGGTCTTTTCCCACCATATTCTATGGTTGCTCTCGCGGCCATGTTGATTCACCTTCACGCGGATAATACGAATACGGTTGCGAACAACCCCATCGACGTTATTGGATCGATCGATCGGACTTTTACTCGCGCGCGACGATCGTAGAAATTCGAAATCGATTCGCGTACCGTCCAAACGACGGTCGACGTGCATAATACGTCGCCAATATATCGGCGGTACGGTACGAGTAAATCATTTACCGCGCAAGTGTATAGCAGGGGGAGCACTTTCCCGGTGTTATAGGTATAAATACGCGCACCCTATTAAACGTCGCGTGTACATAAATAATGGCTATCGCCGTTTCGCGTCGTCCGCCCCGAACGTTTGATTAATGGTTCGTAAAATCTCCTCCGTTACGTTTTCGCGTCCGCGATCAAAAAAAAAAAAAATTAATAACAACAACAACAACAATAATAAAGGGTTCAGGTGTTTAGTCGCGTTGTAATTCTTCGTTTCAAAGGGCCCGTGGGTCCGCGTTTCGTACACCCTCCTCGTCCCTCCTCTTTTTCCGTACCCAAAAGTAGTCGGGCTTATCCGCCTTCGCTTTTGTCACGTTTAATTGTTTTCCCCGTACGAACAACAATTACGCGCGAACACGCGTTCTCGAAAATATAATATAAAGTTTGGACAGTACGTTTGCCCAAGTGCGTTTCGCGCTCGACGTACGTTCTGTTTTTTTTTTTTTTTAGAATAGCGCGCGTCTGTCGAATATATAATACGTCCACGGAAACGGACATCGCGTAACGGCGGCTGGCTCGTTCGGCGACGGCACCCGGCCGGGTCGACTATATAATACCGTAAACGACCGAACCGTTCCGTAAATAATAATGGATAATAAAAAAAACGCCGTCGTTCGCGCGCTTGTTTGTTATGCAAATCGTATTCGACCACGAGCGTGAAAACATTTCGTTCGTTGCGCGTACTTGACACGGTGTTTGCCAAAAACAAAAGTGTTACAAACAAACGCTAAACGCGCGACGCGTTGTTTTCGTTAATTTTTGGTTTTTATTTGTTTTGTGTCGCGTAACGCAGCCGCCACAACCGTTGTCTAAATACGCCTATTCAATAGACGCGTACACTTTCTGTATGACGCGCCTACGTGTGTACCTACATATACTCGTATACGTTTCGTTATTGAACGCCCGGAAAATAATTTGCTCGGACGGACTCGGTGAAATGATTGACGTTTCGGTGCGGCGGTACCCGTATTGTTGTAGGGTAATAACGCGGACGTCAAATAAACGACTTTTTAACGCGCTCGCGGCGATTTCGTTCGATCGTATCCCGGATACACGTTAGGTCAGGAATAATTTCGGTTACGTACGTCGTAATCGGATGGTGCTTCGACGTTTTCGTCACACGACCGTCGCGAATAACGCGTACGCGTCGCGTCCGCTTAGTGGGGAAAACCCGTCGTTTTTCTTTACGCGTCCGGTCAAATCCAAAACAACGCCGTTTTACTTTTTCGCGCGTCGCTCACGCCGTTCGCCGCGAATAAACGACATTGCCGTTTAACGTTAACGTTTAAATATGTTCCGCGGCGGGTCGTCCCGTATTTTATTATTGTTTTCGAACAACACGCGAGCGGCGTGTCAGAAAGTAATAAGTAATTCACCGGGATACAATATCTATAATTATGAACGTGTGTAAGTACGCCGGGCGAAAGGGTTTTTGACGATCCGATCCGATCGTAGCGTTGTTGCCCGATGGTTAGCGAATGAATTGGAAATCCGAACAGAAATCGGATAGACATTTTCGTCACGGTTTTATTACGGACGAAACGAGCTAAGTATTGGCGATCGTCGATCACGAGAAGGTCCAAACGGTGCGCGTAATTATCATCGCCGACGAGTCGGTGGGTGGGTACGCCTCCGACGGCGTTGACGAGAAATCGAATTACGTACGCCGGATTATTAAAAACGATCACGGGATAATAAAACGACCCGGATTACGCCGAGGGAGCCGCCGGGACCGGCGCAGCGCCGGATTATCGTCCGTAACCGTTGATTGGCGGCGATAACCGGAAAGTTCGGTTTCGCCGAAGTATCGAGCGCGCGCGCGCTTGTACGGCGTAAAATTAGCCGTCGAACGAGCGCGGAGAGCGCCGCCACGAACAACGCGTTTTCGAATAAAAATGTTCGTCGACCGAGGTAGGCGCGGTGTGGCCAACGGTGGTTGTTACGTAAGTCGGTTGTAACGCGCTCGACAGTTTGGATTAGGCAAGGGGTGACCAATGGAATCCGTGTCCGCGGAACCGAAATGCAAGGCCCGCAATCCCGGTGGGTGGTGGTCGGTGTTCGTTTTCGGGAAACACCGCGCGGAACCTCGGCGACGGCCCGACGGATGGTCGACGTACACGCGCGCGGCCCCGCTTTAAAAACGATACGGCGCCGAATTACGCGGTACGAAAATTTCGTTCGCCGATATGCCACACGGTTTGACGGGCGTTCGAGGCGCGCATCGAGGGGACTAATGTACGCATAACGCATTATCCCGACGTACGAGTGTAATGTATTCGTTTCAATTTGAATATACCCGAAAGCGGCCACTTTTTCCTACGCGATCCGATCGTTTAGAATAATGTGCTCGCGGCGGCGGCAGCTGTTGGCGCTCTGTGCACGGACCGAAGTGTAAACCGAGACCGGGGGGGAGGACGCGATAGATTGCGTCGCAACGAAACCGGACCGATAGAATTCGTCCGAGACCGGAGAGCGGTTGGCAGAATATTGGACCGTCTTTTTTTACCGATCGAATTTAATCGTGTTACCACGTTCGACCATTACTGATAATCGGAGTGAATTAGGTAAGGGATAGCGTGCGCCCGCTCGTGTAGTGTTCCCCTTTAAATAAATATATATATATCGACACCTAACCCACGACATCGCGGTTGACATGCGTCCCGCGGTATTCGTAGTTCCGTTACCAATGTCGGCCGAACGTTTCGTCGCGGTTTTGACATACGCGTTTTATAAAGCGTCGACTGGAGCTCGGCCCGTTCGTTCGCGGACCGGACCGCCGCGGAATACAACGTGAAAACGCCGACCAACGCTCGGCTCTCAAACGGGCGACTTCTTCGAGCGGTAACGTTGCGCACGAACGATTACGATTGTGTTCGGCCGGAATTACTTCCGTGACTCGAAGACCCCGTTAAACCGCCGACGGGGTCGTTTCTCGTTCGGTAGGGCGGCAAACACGAAACGCGCGCGCTCCAGAAGAAGTCGGGTACCGCGTTTGGCCCGTACGCTTTTATCGGCGATTGTTAAATCGAATTCGCCGCGGTCGTTCGACGAAGTGTACCAGTACGAATTTACGAATAGATCCCGTAACCGGGGGTCCGAATAAAACGCTCTAATCCCGCCGCCGAATTGCGAATTAAACGATGTCGGGCCGTCCCCGCCAGTATCGCGTGATGTATGTAACAGATTCCCGTTTTATAGCGGCCATATGGGTATTTTTTAATACGCCTTTTTCAACGTCGTTCTCCGTTAGAACTTAGGGATTATCCGTCAAAGGCACTTGGTGGACCCTACTAAAATAATTCACGTTAGGGGACAACGTCGTTTGGCTAATGTTAATTTGATGGGCAGATTTTACGCGTTATTATATTAATAGTAATATATATATATATATATATACACGTTACTATTATTATTATTATACGCGAGCGCCGAGTCCGAAAGATTGTAAAATTACTGGTGGTTGAGGAGGGATGGTATTATGTATATAAACCAGAACGGGATTTATTTTGAATAATAATTCGTGTATATATATGTGTGTGTTATTATTTAATCGAACGTACGGTCAAATTTGTATGAACCGATTGCGTGGCATGATTTTGGACGCAACGTTTACCAAATTCGTGTTCGTCGCGCCAACGATTAATTATATCGGGAAATCGACGAAATTATTACGGACGGTCCAACGAACTGTCGTCCGCGTTTTCGTTAATACGTGTTAATACGAATTACTATATTATAAACGTAATCCGCCGTACGGTCCTTTTACGCGAGTATATTACGTATCAATTTCCGCGAATCAATTTGTACTCCTTCTCTCCCATCCACCTCAAAAAAAAAAAAAAACAAAAAATCCGAAACGTATACAGAAATAAAATCACGCGATTCCGCGTTTTCGTGGAAAAACAGAGATTATTGAGGAACCGTACGTTGAACTTATCGTACGTGTCGCTACTTACTGCGCTAGAGACTATATGTATATATCGCCCCTCCTACCATGCGTAAAAGAACCTATATATGTAATCGCGCAACGATAAGAAAGTTACGTGCACGGCTTTCGCTATCCGATCATTCCCCGAGGCCATCTTCTCCCCACTCGTCGCCCGAATACGAACAGATACCCATCTATCGTGACGATACGTTTGTTATTGTTATATTATAATAACGACAATTCTCAACAGGCCATGTCTTTACAGACCTCCGGTATCCGTGGCGTTAGCGTTGTCCCCGTTGAGATATCACCCCAACGGTCCCATGGCGCCGCCACCGAGCGTACAGCAACGACCGGCGGAACCGTCGCCGACCGCCTCGTCGTCGCCGAAACAAGAATCCCATCACGACGACCACGACGACGGTGAGAACGAAATACATTCGTACGAGACGCGCCGTTTCAATAACACAACGAATACTCTAACCGAATATCACTTCCCTCCTCCCGAAACCCGAGTGAAATAACCAAAAGCCGACTGTACGTTATCCCGAGCCCGTAACGTAGACGAATTACTGTTTGGCACAGGTGTGTGTGTGTGTGTGTGTGATGGGTCGGTAAAACTTAAATTCATCCGTGGACAATTTCGGGTTCGCCGCGTCGCCCGTATGTTACGGTAATTGAACGGCGTATTTAATTATACGCCCGTAGCGCGTGAAACGAACAATAGCGTTTCAATGATACGAGATTAATCGTGTATCCAACGCACAAATTGAAATTCTTCGGATTATCTAAAATGTATTCTTACTTTCTATCGTTCTCTCGAACGTCTTTTTTAGACGTTAACGAAAAAAAAACCGTACAAATATCGTTTCGAAATAAATCGTATCAAACGCGTTTATTGCGCTTAGTGTATAGATGGCGTTTACGAATATATAAATACATAGAAATAAAGGGACGAAAAAAAATCGAGAACGTTATCGTTTACTAACGCTACAGAGACGAAATAACGACGTTTTCGAAATCGATCGAGATGTTTCGAAAA
The DNA here is from genome assembly GCA_025469175.1 of Geopemphigus sp. TES_GeoC_2020. NCBI lineage: Eukaryota > Metazoa > Arthropoda > Insecta > Hemiptera > Aphididae > Geopemphigus > Geopemphigus sp. TES_GeoC_2020. The sequence continues at coordinate 18,703 of JAIPRN010000683.1, forward strand.
TCCTATAATCGTCATCGGCCGTAATTTGACTCGGATGGAGGGGGTGGGTGTTCGTAAGACTGAAAAAACCACTAAGAAAATCGAAAACCTCGTGAAACGAAGTAGTTTACCAAACGTCAAGAGATTCACGACCTCGTATACTCTTAGCGTACTTCTCGCGAGGGATTTCAAAACACACACACACACACACACACACCTCTTTGTAAGACCAATAGATGCGTTTTGTCTCACGCGATCGTCACCGTTCGGTAAATCCGCCGTATTAAACGTAACGTACTTCCGCAGACGACAGCATAGACGTGACCAACGAGGAACCGGACACTTCGGACAACAACAAACGGGCGTCGTCGTCGTCGCCAACGGTGCCGGTGCCGCTGACCCAGCACCATTCGATGTACGACCATCATCCGTCGTTCTATCCGGGACTGCACGAAAACGTTTACGAGACGTCCGCCCGTCTGCTGTTCATGGCGGTCAAGTGGGCGAAAAACTTGCCGTCTTTCGCGTCGCTTCCGTTCAGAGATCAGGTACTACTACGTTCGTATCGTGTTGGCGGCGGGCATTTCCAAGCGTTTAGCCGCGACGGGTGCGTTTAATCGGGAACGCCGCGAAACGTATTTAATGACGACCCAAATGCCGGGACGGACCGCGATCCAACGGGAAATCGGAAAATGTACACACGCTCGCCGGTCGTCACAACGATTTGTTTTCGTCCCCGTTGAACATCGGATAACCCCGGATGGAATTACGACAGCGGGAAGAATAAATAGCTCCTGGCGTAACCACGGGGGACTTGCGAATTTTTAATTTAATTCCGCCGTGCCCGTCGTGTTATCTTCGACGGACCTCGCCGCGTCCGCCGGCCCATTCGGTAGACTATCCGTCCGACTTTTTCGACGCTTTTACGTCGGCGTTATTTCTTTGGAACCCGCGCCGATATTAACTCGTACGCGTCATATACTGAACCCCGAGACGCGTTTCCCCGTTACATTCGTCGTGGCTTTAGTAATTCGTCGTACGAACGAAGCGTCGGTAAATTCCAAACGAAGTCTACTAGCGTGGGGAGACCGAAAACGGAATGAACAAACCACCAAACGGCGTCGCGTCAAACGTGTAATATTGGCGAACGTCCGATAATTGACGATTTCGCGTAAACAAATTCGAAACGAGGCCGTTTTTTTTTTATAATCGGAAACATTCGGATTTTCCCGGCGCACAGCGAACACGTATTTACGACGTTCGTCCGAACGCACGGGGAACGAGTAAAGAGACAGACATAATTTCGGTTCTCGCGTTAATTAACGGTAAATGTTTACCACGAAAGGTTGACCGAAGTTGGGTAAATAACGCGTTTTGTTTACCCGGCGTATTTTCGTTCGGCCGTCAATCGCCGACAATTGGTAATACTCTGCGCGCGAGAATTTTAGCCTTCAACGTCGACGCCGATAATAACGTATTTACACGTCGGTAGAAATGTGCGCGCCTCGCAACCAAATTCAGGCGTGCTTTGGCAAAAACGGCCGGCATCCGACGCTCGTAAATTAATTACACGTTACGCGATACGCCATTGTATAGGCCGTTTACGAAAACTTGTCCGAAGAGAACGCGTGGAGCTTTGTCTCACCCCTCGGCCATACCATCACACATACACACACACACACACCCGGGGGGGGATCTGTCCGACTTAAATTCGTACGGCTCTCGTCCGAGTTAAAAACTGAAATCGTTCCTGCTACGCGTACAAAACGTTACACAAAACGAGCGCTCCGAGTAAATATGCAATCGAAACGACAGGAACGGTCGTGGTTGATCGTCCTTGTGAAAATATTTACGCCGAAAATCCTTCGGAGAACAAATTCCGTTCGTAATTAAACACCCGCCGTATATGAACGCAATCAATTGGCCCTACGTGTATGTTGTCACGAAGAATACGCCGTACGACAACTTTATATATATATATATTTTTTTTTTTTAAATCGGCGCCGAAATAAAATACCGCGGCAATTTATCGACGTCAAAAATGGGTAATATTTGTCGGATTATTAACCCCCGGGGGGGGGGACGCGCCGGGGTTATTACAATATTTACATACAGTAAAACTTCGTTGTAACGTTCTCGTAGGGTCCAGAGAGGAGAAGAGCGTTTTATAAATATTACTAATAAAGAAATCGAATTAATTTTAACGCCTAATTGATGTACGAATTTCGACGCGTACGCGTGTCACCAGTTTTACGGAAAATGGAGCGGCAATGAGACGAATCTCACCCTAAGCAGAGTCGTTCGTAACTATTTCCCGAACAAACGCTAGTCGGTAACGACGGCGTTTTTACCTAAAAAAGGAAACGACCGCGAATTTCCCCCGCAAAGCGTCATAACCGGTACATCGGAGCGTTAAAACGAGTAAAGAGAAAACTACCTCTTGGATCGGGACCGAGGAAAACGAGCGTTATAACGTAGTTCTATTGTATATCCGAGTAATATATAAATACACATTATTCGAGTCACGATCTAGTAACACGATGTTCTAAACATGACGGATAGGCGTGTAATACTCGAAATACGTGTGAAGGTACGTTCTTTGCGTTTCGATATACTTGCCGGGTAAACACTTTTTTGCTACAATATTCGAATCTCGAACGGGCGATTAATCCCTACCCCGGCGATGCCTACAGGACCGTGTATGTACGAGATCCGAAAGGGACGGACGCGGTTAACGGTCCTTGGGACGACAATATAACGCGGCCGATGAATATACGCGTTTAGTGAAACGTCCCCGGACGCGGTCGCGGTTTATGAAACGGAAATATTATCGGACGCGCGCCCTATCGTTTCGTACGAATATTGGTCCATCGACATTCGCTTCAACCGGCTAGTTATAAAAAAATATGTAGCCGTGTCGGGCAACGATTATCAGAAAATCCACTCGCGAAATTGACGTACGTAATTTTAGATCGAAGGGCAATCCCGTCCGCTCGGGAAATATACGTGTTTTACCCGAGTCCCGACGAAATATCCAACCGAATCGATAACGTACACCGCGAACGAAATATTCGTCGAAAAACCGTATTGACGTTATAAAAAATCGTTTGTCTTTAACGTCCCACTATATTCGCTACATAATTAAGTTATAGGCAAATTGTACTTTTGATACGTGTACCATCCACGCGACGCAAAAAAGCGCGCACAATTTGAACGCGGTTCGCTATCAAATTATTACGCGTAGTGTGGTAACGATCGTTGTTTTTCATTTCCGATTTTCGATAAATTTACGAAACGCCCGCTTCCGGAATTTGTCGGAACGGAATATTTAGTAACCGTTTTCCCACCGAGTTTGTCCACCGCTAAACGAAAGCGAAACGCCGAAATACTTCGGAACGAACGCGCCCATTTCGGTAGTCGTTTAAAAAACGCCTCAAACGTAGGCGGTAACGACGAAACTGAACGAGACGCGTAAACCGCGTTCGCTTCAACCGCGTTCGTCCAACGTCGTAGCTAGAAAACACTCGAAACCGAGCGGCCGTCGGTTGAAAAAGTGGAAACGACGAAGAAACCCCTCTGTAAATTGTAACGTTTTTTTTTTTTTTGTTGTTATCGCGCGTAATAGGCGACGTCGCCGTTGACGGCCAACGTTTCGAATATAAACGGACGAACCGGTATGGTGAACGAACGCCCGGGAATCGTTCGGGCCGATAAACATCCCGCGGGGACGTCGGTTACGCGCCGGTTGGTAATTGGTACACGTTATTACCCCCCCCCGACGTTCGCAGGTGATACTGTTGGAGGAATGCTGGTCAGAATTGTTCTTGTTGAACGCGGTCCAGTGGTGTCTGCCGCTGGAGAACAACCCTTTGTTCAACCCGTCCGATCACGTGGCCGCCATACCGAACGGCAAGGCCAGCCAAGTGGCGGCCGACATACGCGTGCTGAACGAGACGCTGCGCCGGTTCCGGACAATCAGCGTGGACCCGGCCGAATTCGCGTGCATGAAGGCCATCGTGTTGTTCAGAGCCGGTAATTATTAATCCTTAGCCGAACACCTAGCCCACCTAGCCCCGCCGCCGTTTTTTCCGTCGCGTTAAACGTACCGTAACGTTTTTCGAAACATTCGCCCCCCGGACAGTGTGCCCGACCGACGGCGGCCGGTGGTATTCTTTGCGCGGTTCTTCTTCACTACACCGGCTGGTAGTCGATCGCGATATTATCGCGCGCCCGGGCGATTAGGTCCGCGCGTCCGGACACCGAACGACGGGCCCCCGTCGTCCCCTCGGTACACTCGGATGGATTGCGACACGGACGGGACGGTTTTTCGATTATTGTATTCCTGCGCGACGAAGTAAAACGGTAATTGTCGCGTTCACGATTTACGTACGTTAAAATACGGCGCGTATTTCGTCGGCGCGAACCGTAATGGAAATTCTTTATGACACGATCGTTAGACCGTTGACAAGGCCGAAAAATCGGTAAATCGTCTAACGGACAGCGCGTAGTAGAAATCACTTTTTCGTTAATAAAACTCGTTCGCGTTTTACCCGCGCGAAACGGTACACCGGCGATGTCGTTCCGTTACTTTCATTGTTTCTATATATCGTAGCGCGAAACGTGATAATAATAATAATGGCCAAGATTAAGGCTACGACGATACGACAAAGTATTAAGAAATAAACCCGCGAAACCGAATCGTAACGTGTAACGGCGTACGCTTTACGCGGTAATGTTTAATTATTGAATATACGTATAGATAGTATTCGTTAAAGGAATTCTCGAGACAATCGATATAGTCGACACGGTGGTGTACCCGTACGCGTAAACGTCACTTTGAAAAAACGAAAAACGTAGTTTTTTTATGGACAAATTCTCGAGTCTCGCTAAATTAAACACGAGTCGCGTTCGATTTACAATTTATTATTTGTCGCGGCGGCGCGTTTAACGGGTGCGACAGTGACTCGGGCGGGTCGCCGTCGCGCCCGACAACGTACGGCGGTTTATTATCGCCGGGCCGTGTGTATCGAATTTATTGCCTAGGCCCGCGGCGTTGACGTAATATATAGACGGCGAGGATCACGGGAGTGGGCGCGCGTCGTTACGTAGTAGCGCGTAAGCGTTTTTCGTGATGCCCCAACGCCACGGCACCGTTCAGGTCCAGCTATCCAATTTGTACGGCCGCCGTTTACGTCCGCGCGTTTTCACGACGATAAATCAATTAGACATTCAGACTTTACCTCGTTTATCGATCGAGAAACGGTCGGCGATTAAAATTTAAAACCGAAATTGACGATTTTACCGTTAAAAAAAGCGATAGATTCGATATTTAAATCGAAATACGTTTTTTTTTTTTTTTTTGTAACGCGCGATATTATTAAAAGTTTAACTAAAATACGATACGTTCGAAACGAAAATGTATTCGATAACGACGCGTTTAAATATATATATATATCTTGTACGTATGAATAGGACGATGGTGGGAGGAGGGTGGTAACAGTATCTAGTAAATATATGTCACCGCTAATATTCACCTACGCCCCGTGCCATTGATCCGTTAACCAAACGTTACCGTATATTTTTCGCGAACGTTATAACGTTCTTCCGGAACGAAGTAGGCTCCGCGCCCCTTCTCGTCTCGATCCGTGTTTGGGCCTAACGTAACTTCAACGCCATACGAAATGTCCCCTACGTCCCTTACATATTCCGAATCGTTTTTCTCGCGCCAGCCAATGCGCACGAAACATTTACGTAACAAACCATCGCGTAATCGATCGAATTTAATCAAACGATTAAAGCCCGAAAATTGAACGCAACCCACTCGTATATCGGTATACGTTTTTTTTTTTTTATTTATAAATCGGCAATACCCTCGCTGGCCCGGAACGCCCGAACGTAGTACTACTTCGGATCCGTAGTGGAGCCGCCGTAGTCTATCGAAAAAACAAATTTTCACGAAATTGCGTTTACAATCCGATCATCGTTAATGAGAAGGGCGAGCAACCTCCACGTTGTTTTTACCCCGCCCCCTCGTACGTCAAATCGAATTAACCCATAGCTCTTAAAAACTATCGCGCGAATGGTGCCCGGTGACAATCCCCTGCCGCCGCGGCAGCCATTTACGCCTTACTTTACGAAAAATAAAAAATAATCTTCTCGTCGCCGATTTAGCGGCCTAGCCGCTACCTCCTCCTGCGGCCACGACGGAGTTGTCACGCCAAGAGCCTCCGCGGCGACTTTGATTCCGATTCGGCGATGATGACGAATGAATCAGACGACGGCGTCCACTGTAGACTCGAGCGTGCGCTCGACCAGATCGCCCGGGCCGAATCCTTCTATCCGACGGACATACACGCTATACCTAACGATAGTTCAAATTGTTCAAAAACCGTTAATCGCAATTTCTTTTTGGATATTTAAAAGTTCGAATTTTCCGTAAAATAGGAGATTCTTTATGGATGTACTCGCTTTACGTCGTAATTCGTATTTAAAAATTAAAAGACGCGAGACATATTTTCTAACAACGTACTCCAAAATGAAGGAAAATCAACCAAGCATTTTTTCATTTCGTAGAACGCATTACGTAGATTATTGTACCTAATAATTACTATAGTCGTAATGTTTAATAACATTTCTTGACGTTATTTTTACTTGAAAATCGCGTACACGATTTACGCAGAAATAATATATTCATTTTGCGACGTGGACGATTCTATAATTATTCCAACTGACTTGTAAATACGTATAAGAAATTCAGCTATACTTTAAAACGTTTATCTAACGATATTTTCATATTTAACGTTGCAGATACCAGAGGTTTGAAAGACCCGATACAGGTGGAAAACTTACAGGACCAAGCACACGTCATGCTTGGCCAACACACCAGAAACCAGCACCCTGGTCAACCGGTTCGGTTCGGTCGGCTATTGCTGATGTTGCCTCTTTTAAAAAATGTGCCTGCCACCCGGATAGAAGCCATATTTTTCCAAAGAACTATTGGCAACATACCGATGGAGAAAGTGCTGTGCGATATGTATAAAAATTGACACCGACGATGATTATATTATAGCAATATGTAGAATAAGTTTTTTTTTAAAAAGTTTTAATGACGGGTATTTTCTTTCTTCTGTGTTTAGATACTGTACAAATGTTCTATAGACAAATATCTTAATCGCTTTTTAATCGTGTATCGTGTATATTACGATTTTTTTATTTTCGAATGCGTTTTGAATGAGCTGTAAAAATAAAAGATTATAAGCTTTATTGTTGATGTTGTCGTTCCGATACCCTGTACGATATAATATTTAATTATTCACTGTTACTCAACAATTAATATGTTTTACACCTTCTCGTCTTTCTTTTCACTACTATTTTTAAATCTTTTTTTTTTTTAATATAAAATAAGGAAAATAGTTAATTATATTTATATATTTAATATTATACGTTTCAAGTTTGCTTTTAATAATAAAATATAATTTAAATATGATGTAGTTTAGTAAAATTGTACAGTATACATACTATTCACATAAATATATTTAAACGTAAATATAATTTTTCTTTTGAATTTTTTCTTTTGATTTTATTAAAAATGAAAACTCAAATTTTACAGAATATTAAAATTGGTCGGTGTTTTATTAAGACAATTTTTTAAACAGTTTTCATATTTTACTTATTTACAATAATTGTATTTACGGCTAGTTTAGTTAATATCTAATTTTTGTTTTTTAGGTAATGAGCCAAATGCTGAGATAACTGTTCCCTTTGTGCCTGTTGCTGATGTGGTCAGGTCCCATTTACTCTTTTTTTCTTCTGATTTATGACCTGTCACATTTGAAGAACTGACTTTTTTCATACCTGATACAACTTCAACCTACAATTATTGCGATTAAAAAAAAAAATGTATATAAAATACCACTCAATAATAAGGTCACATACACAAACGTAGCTTACTTTAGTTTTTTCCTTTCTTTCTTTTTGTCTCTTTTCCATATCTTCTTTTTGTACACGTCCTAATTCTTCATAAAATGATTCTTTACCCCATCTAAGAGGATCATACAAATGTGGCGGATAATTTGTGCCCAATTCATTGATATTACAATATTGTAAAAGTTTTTCGTATATACTAGGGTTACGAAAATCTTTACGCTTCTGTATCAAACTATTCATGTCCATACCATCCTTTTCCATTTTTTCGTGCAATCGTGCAATTTTATCCTGTAATTCTTTAGAACATCTACCTGGAGGCTCAGGAGGCAAAATATCTTCATCATCTACATCCGACCGTTTATCAATCTCCTCATCTGACATCACAATATCATGATCTTCAAAATATGATACTAGATTAGTTTTTTTATCATCTTCAACCGCTGGAGCTGAATTTAGTATTTGAAGTTGTGGGGTACATATTTGTTCTTGCAGTGATTCTTCTGACATGGATACTTCTTCAATATTTTTATCTAGCATGGGTGTAGTAGTACCTTCATCTTCAGAATCCGTGTAATTAGCGGTCAACGATGCTAAAGCTGACATATTTGAAACTATCTAAACAAATAATAGAAAATTTTAGAAAAAATTTAATACATTTGATAATTATAATTTAAAAACTGAGTAGACTTTAGTACCGTTAAGGATTTCTATAGATAAAATATTGTAATACTGTTAACAAACAATAGTATTCTAGAGAAATAGCAGATTAATTCGGAGAATATTTTAACTAACTATTGAATAGTAAGCCCAGTGTAATCACGGAAAATATAACGACAAAGGTGAACCTACAAACAACAGCTTAGAGTATAACAAATTAGAACCATGTAGAATACAGATAGAAATGATCATTAAATTACTTAATAATAATAAGGCTACAGGAGAGAACCATATTTGTGGATAACCATTGAAGTTAAGAGGTCCTTTTTTTTTTTTTTAACCGGCAATACACTTACTGGCCCGGAAAGCTTGAAGGCAGTACTTCGGACCAGAAGTTAAGAGGTCCTAGTCTAACTTAAAGAATTTTTAAATGTATATCTATGATATGGTATAAAGAAGAAATCTCAGTCGAGTAAAGAACAATAATTATTTACCAATATTATCAATATTAAAGAAAGGTAATCCTAAATGTGTAGAAAATTATGGAGGTATATCTCAACTGGAAGTAGAGTATAAGATTCTATCTATGTACCTCCTAGTAAGAATACAAGATATATTGGAGAAATTATAGGTTATCAATGTGGTTTTAGGAAGGAGAAATAGACGATAGATCATATATTCACAGTACAGCAAATCCTAAGTAAACATTATGAATAACAGTATTTATTTATTGTTTGTGGACTTCAAACAAGCGTATGACAATATAATTCAGAAAAAAATATGGGAAAGCCTGACAAACTTAGGTATCTCAACTAAAATTGTAAGATTAATAAAACTACGCAATAGTAAAACAAAATGAGTGGTATAGGTGCAAAAACTATCAGATTCCTTCTAAGTAGGTAAAGGATTAAACCTGGGCAATACATTGTGTCACCTGTGCTTTTTAATATAGCATTAAAAAGTGTAATAACAAGAATGCCACAACAGACAATGGAAATAAATAAAAATCATACATTCCTAGCATATGCAGACAATATAATAATTATGGGCAATACAAAGCAGGATACCACAAAAAGTATGTAAAATTTAATTAAAGTACGCGAACATATGTAGTTTTATCAATAAACCATAAAGACTAAATATATATTCATGACTAGAGACGTATAAAATAATAAAAACGAATCAGACTTGAAAATAGATGGAACATTCTTCAAACAAGTACACGACTCGGAGCCAGTATAAACAATAAGAACTATATGCATAACGAGATATAACTCTGTTTAAATGATGACAATGGATGTTATTTTGACATATCACATTTGTTTAAATCAAAACTACCGTCGAAAAAACTCAAAGAGAAACTATATATTACATATCTCAGACCAGATGTATCATACACATGTTGTAGCTGGACTACAACAATAGGAGACAATAATACACTAAATATATTTGATAAAGGTACTAAGGAAAATTTAGTATCCTACCTATAACCCTAAAACTCAAATGTGGGAGAAGATCGAATGAATAACTGAAACAATTATAAGTAAAAGGAAATATAGTTCAATTTATGAAAGGCGCAAGATTGGAGTGGGCAGGTCATGTCTGGAAAGCCAACAATAGTTTAATCAAAACAGTACACGTGAATAACATAAATAGGAAAAGTTCGCGCAGTAAACCAAAACAACAGTGATTAGATGTGATCAAATGAGACATAGGGATTTATATCATACGTACAATAGGGAAGAGTGGATGAAATTGGCGTTGGTAGCAAAAGACCTAAATAGTCTGTTTATAATACATATATAATTATGAGAAGGCGGGGATATTCTTACACAACGAATCTAGAAAATAAAAACAAAATATCGAGTAAATATTGCCTAAATTAATTCCAACGTAAACAAAAACAATGCAACGTAAATAATACACACACAATTCAGATTACATTATTGAAGTTGCGTACTTACATGTGTATTGCAATAGTATTATAGGTAATATTAATCAAATACAAATTATACGCTGTTAAGTATTTAATTTGAAATAAAATATCTTTGAATATCATTTAAATCCCAAATTATAGAACTACCAACGATATACAGAACATCAATAATAATAATTGTCACTACACGTGAATGGCTAAAAGTGTTTTTAATCTAGTGAAAAACACAAATTAATAATATACAGAGACCATAAATATACATTATTCCATATGCTGAATGATTCAGTAGATATAATTTCAGTGTGACCATATGATCAATAAAAAATTATCAGATACTAGTTATGGGATGCCTTATATACTCAATAATGTTCTGTGATCATGATAAATTTAGAAACAGAAATTATGAAATAATTCCATAGAATATCTTGTTAAAAGATAATAATAGTCATATAAAACATAATTGACAAAACTATCATACTAATATTTACTGTGAAATATGTTTTGTAAGTCTCCATATTATTATTGTAAATAATAATTAAAAATTCGTTATTATGATGTCATCTTTTCAATAAGAAGTTTCCACAAAAACACCTAATGTTCATATAAAATTGTCATAAACTAAAATTAAACTACTATTCACATTATTCACCTTAATACCTGATATATGAGAAAATTTATATACAAATTTATTAGCACAATTAACTAGTTATGTTATTAAAAAAATTATTTTCTGAATACTCAATAAATAAATGTGTATATATATCGACAAATTTATTATTTAAAAGTAACACATAAACATTAACAAAACACTTGAAAACAGAAAAATATTCACAGACGAATTGAAAATAATAATGAAATACATAGTTGTAAAATGAATACATCTAAGTTTTACTCGGAATTGCAAAAAATATAAAGTTTCGTTATATATTATTGATTCATTTTCAAAAGATTTAAAATATAAACACTAAGAAATTTAAAAATTAAATTGTCATCTTTATCCGTGGAAAAAAGGTAGAAATAGAAAATTTAGGAACACCTTTATTGTGTTCACTTAATTTTTAAAAAAGGATAGTAAGTTTATATATATATTCGTAATTTCTATACTGAGGTAACTGTATTAAAAATTTAAATATCTATGTAGACGTAGAATTACTGTGCTCTTATTTTATTTTTGAGACCTCTGAATAATATTCAAACATTACAAATTTCAAGAAATAGATTACGTCATTATTTTATCGTTTAAATTTATTGTTGTATAGTGTAGGTTATAGTTCTTCAATTTTTTCATCATACTGGTACCCAAACTATTACGTGTCGTAGCGGTTGCCACGTTATTATAATTATCGATTTGTAATAATTAAATAAGTATACGAAATACGGACGTTTAAAACAATTATTTACAGTACGCGCGTGACGATGTAATCGTATTAATCGAACTATCATATTAACGATCAAATCGATACATTAAAATATGGCCAAGGCCTACGTAACTGTTTAGATTTCGAGCGTTTCGTCGCATATATACCGACTTCGATTAATATGCCACGGAATCAACATGCACGTCCAAAATGCGACGTAAAAATTAAAGAAAGTAAATCGAAATGAAAGTTACAGATTTCGGGCGACTAGATACTATTTCTAATTAGTGACGTAAATCGTTACTTCGCGACGTTGAAAACATTAACGTTTACATGTCAGCAAACTAATGCTTAATATAAGCCGCGTTTTAGCGCGCGTTGTTTGTGCGAATCTCTTTGGGATTTCTTTGCACTCGCGCGCGCGCACAACAAGACGACCCGTCCCTCGAATATGGTGACGCGGTGTGTCCCTCTCATGCCGGCCACCCCAGCATCCGATAATCACAAAATTTTTGTGGCACATGCGTCTTACGTCAGAGTTAATAATAATAATAATAATACGCGCGTATTTGTACACTACGGTATACATGATGTGTAACATACACGTTTTTATTCTACAATATGTATGTAAACGGTAAAACGGGTGCGATATTATTGTAAAATTCGTGACGTCGGTTAATTTACGCACGTCCAACATTCGATCGTCGCCGCGTATCTGAAACGACGGCCGTAGAAGACGGACGTCGACGACATAGGTACTTATTTTGTTTTTGCCAATTATTTATTCATACTCGATAATACCGCGCGTACACATCATTTGTTCGGACGATACTTATGTATTGGAAGATATGTTTGTATCATCCGTCGACCGGAGCGCAATTTTTATATATCGTGCGTTTTATTTCGGGCCTAAGGTTCGTTTAATCGATGTCGATTGACGATGGCCAGTTGGTCGTCGGCTATCATTATACGGAGGTTCAGTCGCGATTCTTCTTTGGAATAACGGCATCACCGATTCCCGGGCATCATCCGTATCGACGACTGCTGACTCTCTCTACCGGACGCCTTCGTGTCTTCCACCTCGGCGACACGCGCGTGTGACGTCTGTCGTCGATCGCACCCGCCCGTCACCTCTCCCTTCCCACCAAAAATACAATCTCGGCAACGCCGTGACTCACGTTTTTTCTCCCCTTACCGTTCGACAGTGGACAATCAATAACCTTATCACACGCACACTTTGGTCGTGCGTACACGCGTATGACGTGCTCGCTGTTCGTCTCACTGGTTCCATCAGTTTTTGTACCGCCGCCATCGTCGTTTGTGATCGACCACACCACGTCGATCTCGTAGCCACTGCCGCTGACGAGCCACCGACGACGACCCCGGAGATTGTCGTTGTCATCGCCGGCGCCCCTCGATAGCACAACCAGTGCGATAGCACTCCGCAATAGTGATCATCGTTATATACTTTGCCATTAAATTTGATGTCTGGAATATATAAGTCCGTCCGTTTCACAAGGTGAGCTTAATTATTTCGTCTACTTGGTGGTGTCTTCAGTGCCCACTCTTGTGTGTTCATTTTCGTTTGGCCACGTATATTTATCTATATATATATATATATATATGTTATGTACATACGATTCGACTGCAGTTATTGTGTTACTGTATCGGTTTGATGTAATATTAGTTTGATTCATTAGGTTGTGCTTCACAAGTTTGTATTTAATCCACGTTACTTCATCCACCTTTATTTCGAGCATATTTTGAAGATAAATCAATTTAGTCTCAACGTATAATATTTATGAACATACTTATGTAGATATCGATAAATGTGGTACTATGCCACCTTGAGATAATTTTTGTTTTTCAAGTTCAACATTATTAATACGATGTTTTAGACATTGTTTTTATGTCAATCGTCCAGTAGGTTTTTTGTATTTTGTCTGTCAAGTTATATTCATATTGATAGTAGGTACATGTTCCTTTAACTTATCAATTTATTTTGTCATTTAGTTTTGACTTTAAAATGCAATTTGACATCACATTAAACCAATATTTTATTATTTTTTGCAAATGATCACAATTTTAACGGTGAATTGCTTATCAGTATGTAACTAATACTTTTCATCGATGATTTTTATTGAAATAACACTTTTATTTTAAATTCAATAAAGTGTATTAAAAATAAATGCATTATTTTATTTTTCTATATCTGTTTATTTCTAGTACATTTACTTTTTATACATTATATATTATGTATACATAGAGTCTAATTGTATTTTATTTTTGAAATTCGGTAGTTTTCAAGTATTTCTAGCTTTAATGATATACATAAAGGTTAATTGTTTAAAATAGTTAAATATTTTATATAATTCATATTTATATTTAATTGGGTAGTGTTATTCAATTATTCATAAACAATTTTAATATAATTTAACAAAGATAATAATATTCCAATCAGTTTGTCATCTTTCCAATCTGTTAAAAAAACTTTTTAAATATGTCAGTGTTTGTTGATCATAATATGTTTGATTTTTTAAATATTTTTCTATTTGGTGAATGTTGATTTATCAATGAGTTTTATGTAACTTTTTTTCATTTAAGCACGAAATATGAAAAAAATAAACCATACGACATAATTTCATTTATGTTTAAGTATAATTTCATAATTATCATTTATTATATCAAAATTGATAAATTTTATTTATTAATCTTTTTATTTAAAAACTTGTTTGTTTTTCTTTTAATATGTTTTATAATTATTTATAATAAACGTCTACATATTATTTAAAAATGAAAATGTATGAAAATGAAAATGTATGAAATATATTTTACTTTTTCCTAAAAATATTTTTATTTTACAATATTTTTTTTAATTATTAATTCGCTTTTCTATAGAATAAAATATAATTTCCATATAAATCCAATTTTTTTATGATAATTTTATCATGGCTGTACTTATGACATTGTATAAAGTTAACATATAATTTAGTTATAGATAATTACTTTGTGTATATATATATATATGTGTGTGTGTGTGTGTGTGTGTGTGTGTGTGCACATGTGCGCATAATATTTCAACTTATGAATGAATAACATTAGTAAAACCAATATATTATATCTAGTAAAATATTCATTGTTTAAAATACAAATTTTGTACTCCAAAAATGTATTCTATTATATACAGCATTTGTTTAAAAATATAGAAGTACAATAATTGTATATTGCTTATTGCATAAACTAAATACTAATTGATCTTTTCTTGAACTTCTAATGTTAGTTGTTAGTTACCATAACAACTACAATGTAGCCAAATTGTATATATTAGTAATGATGGGTGTTCTTGTAAAAAACAAGTTATAATACTTTCCCAGTATTTGCTTTAAAGTCTAGATAATATTTCGTCAAATCCAGTTGTTATACTTGTTTTAGGGAAACAATGTGATGTGCATTATATTAATTATTATTCAAATATTGACAAATCAAAATACATTTTGTTTTTTTTTGTTTTTAAGATTTCAGAAACAGTGGGATCCATATTTTAAAAAGCTATGATAGGCTTGAAACTGGACAATGATGACTTATCAAAGCTTTTCCCTAAATGTCGTCCAGCTACTGTGCGATCTACAGACTTAAATCTGAATCCTCTCTGTGACGAAGACACAGACCATGACATGGATTTGACTCAGTCAAATGAACGGCAAAGGAATAGGTACTAATTATGCATATACAATGATACTTTGGACAACTGATTGAATAATATTTTTATTTGGTCTTGTCATATTTCCAATTGTATTATTATTTTGATATTCAATAATATGTCATTTATTCTGTTATTAAATGAGAATTATTTTTAATAATAACACTTCCTACTATAAATGATCAAGTATATAGTATATTAAATCTTTCTTTACCATGATAGCAAATAAAAATAAATTTTTACGTTTAACGAAGAAAATAATATTATTGAAGAGACTATAAAAAGCATGATTCTTAAACAATTACAAAACAATTTTAACTGTAGAAAAACAGATTTATAATACTTTTAATATTGAATTATAACTTAAAGAAGACTGGGTTAGAAATAAGTCTTTAATCATTAAAAAAATGTTAAATTAAAATAAATCATAAATATTTATATATTAGGAAATGAAAAAAATGTAAATAAGACTACAAAAATGTTGAAGTTAATAAGATTGTTTAGATTTGGTTAATTGTGGCTAACTTAAAATTGTTCCTATTAATAAATACACAATTTTATAAAAGGCCATAATATAACTTGGAACTAAATTTGTGGGGCATCAAATAATATTCATATAAACTATTAATGAGTGGAAATTGAAATTGGGCGAGTTTAAGGATACAATAATAAAGATATTTATAATTCTGATGACAGTTATTGTTTGTTTTAATTCTTCAAAAACATTTGAATTGAAAGATGAACAATATAAAGGTAGTAAACATTAAAACTAAGTAGTTATAGTTCTTTTATTAGGTAATATGTTGGTTAAGATGCAAAAATGTCTTGTTACAGGAAAAGTAGTCAAATTTTAATCTTTTAAAAATATAAATATTCCTAAAACACTCGTTATATGATATTCAAATAAAAAAAGTTTAGTTGACATCCATAATCATGGAGGAATGGCTAATTAGTTCTATCATACAAAAATACAAAATAGAAAAATTATATTTTTTTTTTTAGATAATGCATATCATCCAAAACTGGTTTGTTCCTATATTTAGTATGCTTGGTTTTTTCTAACATTATGTTGTTTATAATTCAACTGATAAATTAAGGAAATTATTTGTATGGTATTTAATTATTTTTTGATGCAGTCAATTGTTAATGTAGACAAGATTAAAACAAATTTGGGCTATCCAAAAATATAATCATTTTAAAAGCAATACAGCGGTTACAAGTAATTTTGTTTAATAAGTTGTTTTCACAAGCAATAAAATTACATTTTTTAAAGTAGTATTTTGTGTATAAAATAAATTGGGGTTATTATTATTGAAGATTTTATTGATTTTGAAACTATATTTTAGCAGAAAATGTAGCTAATTTTGTAAATATTGATCGTAATTTACATATTAAAAATGATTCTTTTGATATTGTTGACAATAATATGTATGATTTAAACAGTAATTCATATTTAGAGAAATTTTTTGATATAATAAATAACAAAAAGACAAAAATAAAAACACTCAATAAAGTAATTGAATATATCAATTCAAACAATTTGCAATGAATACATGTAATGTTATATATTATTAAAGATAATTTTACATAGTAAAATAAAAATTGAAGATCAAATATTACACATGGCAGTAATTCAAAAAATGTGAATGCATTTGGATAATATCATTATTTAGTATAATAAAAGTGATGCTCATTTAATTATAACAATAAATATGTTATGTGTATATAATTAATTAAAAATATTTATATTTAAGTTTTAATAATAAACAAATAATTATTAAATTATACTAACAAATTATTATTCAGTAACATGGAAATTGCCCATTTTATTTCAAAATACGTAATCTTATCTCAAATGATTAAATAGTCTTATGACTTTCCATATCAGACATGTTTCACTGTGCATAATTTTATTTTAAAGTTATTAAAAAACATTTATATATTACTATTTAATAGGTGTGATAACATACGTGGGAATAGTACAAGAAAACGTAGTATTCATGGAATTAGAAAATTCCGAACTCGCAGAAGAAGTGATAGTGACGTTAGTCAAGATTCATCGTTAGAGACTAGTATTGAAGATGATGAGGAAGAAATTAATGAAAACTTGGACGAAGATGAAGATGATGAGTCTGATATCAAAAATGCATCCAGTGAATCTGGTATCATGTGTAATATAGATGTTGGGACTGCTAATCGAACAAGAAATTTAAATAAAGTCAACTTAACATCACAACAATCTACATACAAATTGAGAGATTCAAGGTTTGTTATGGTTATTAATACGAAATATTAAAGAACATTTTTAATAAATATGATTGAAACTGTTATTGTCTTATAGAATAATAGAAATAGCGGGAGGTCGAGAAGTTTATAGTCAAAGTCGAAATAAACCTGGACGAAAAACTCGTCAATTACCTTTGCCTACAGAAGTTGACTGGATCAAATCACCTGGTCGTATATGGGAACTTCGTAATAGGTACGTTAATAACTTAACTTGTTATTATATTTTATAATAATTTTTCATAAGCTTATAAAGTTGACAGCTTCATTATTTTAATTTTATTATTTACTATTTAATTACATTTTATAGAGGACAAGATGTTTCAAGTACTGAATCTTCAAGAGAAATTTCGGAAACAGTGTTTTCTACTGATGTAAAATCTACTAAACATCAAAGACCATTATCTTTAGGTTAGTAATTGAACACATTAATTTAATATATATATATATTTATATATTTATTTATTTAGAATTAGACGATCCTGTTTTATTTGATGATATACATAATGATGTATGGGATAAAGTTCAACATGATACTTCAATCAGTCATTATGGAATACATCATCATAAAAATACATACCAAAATATTGAATCTTGTCAACACCATTTAAATTTTAAAGTGTGTATATGTATATATATGCATATTATAAATAAGATAAAAAAATGTTCTATAATATAAATAATTTTTTTTTAATTTTTAGACTAGTCAAAATGGTGATTTAAATTTAGTTGGAAATAGTAATCGATCAGAAATATCAAGCTCTGATAACACTGATGGATTAGTTAGATCTCAGTGTGAAGTTCAAACAAATGATTTTAATGGATCGCCAAAACAATATATGGAGGATGAGCAATCAATGCCATCTTTATTATCTTCTCCTATACTTTATATGCCTCGACCAGGATTTCCTCAAGTATAAAATAAATATATTGTATTTTTAAAATTTTAATTTTTAATACTATTTCAGAGGGTGGTTCAAGATGATTCTAGGTCTTCCAGTCCATCTCCAACAATGAATTTTGATTATTTGTATGAGTTCTCAGAAACTAGAAAAGTATTAGAAGAATTTTTTAAGTCTGGTGCTGAAAACCAAGACACTCAACAGTTACAATTTCAGGTATACAATATAATTTTTACTTAAGTGTAGATATTTTTTGGAGTATATATTACTTTTTGTGGAAAGAACTAAAAAATATTGTTAAATTCAAATATTGTTGATCTGAGTACTTTCAGTTTATTTTTAATTTAATGATATTTCTTAGACATGTATTTGTTAATAACATTGTAGTTGTAATTTCATATATTCATAGGACTTGGAGTATGAACTGCGAAGAAGAATACCAGTATCTGAACAAGGTAATACCTATGTTAGTATGCATTTATCTAATGAAGATGTGCATAAAAGTTCACAACTATCTCCACATAAACATGATTCGTCATCAGATGGATCTCGATGTTTGGCAGGAGTTCATCAAGTATGTGTAATTTTTAATGACCAAATGTTTAAATACTACATTTTGTCATGAATATTTGTTTAGAACTGTGTTGGGAGATATAGTCGTAATGTGACTTTGTCGCCTGAAGTAACAGACTGTGAAGATGCTGGTGTGGGTAGTGATGGAGAATCTTCATCTATGGTCGATGGTCAACATTTAATTCCATTATGTGGTGTAACATCTATTACCATGCCAGTTTTAGAAGATGGATTGTCTAGTGGTCACACGAGTGATACTGATAATAACAATCCAACTGTATGTAATACATAATTAATATTTTCTTGAATTTCATAAAGATTATGTATTTAGGTATTGTTAATGAAAAGACAAATTAGTGAGATCGAAAGGGAAATAATAGAACGTACAAATAGGGCCAGTAAATGCAATAGCAATGATGCAAATTCAAGTGAGATACATTCTAATAATCAAGAAACTGAATTGCAGTTATTGGATTCCTTAGGTAAATTTTTTAAATTAATATGATAAATTAAAATCGTAGTATGGACAAAATAAATTTTAATTAAATCAAAAATAAATAATATATCTACTCTTGAAAAAATTAATTTTCCTTTTAGTTATCAAAATTCTATTGTATAATACAACAATACACAGTTATGATTTTTTTGTGTGATTTATAAATAAATAATTTAACTAAATAATCTGACGTATAATTTGTATTTGCTTAGTAAGATCCGATGAGAGTAGGACACCTCCACCACCAGCACCTACTGCACACCGTAGTGCCAATGAATCTGCTGATTTGGTTGAAGCTGCTATTCATGAAATAAGATCTAGTCTCAGACAAACAAAACCCTTAAAAACTACCAATGTTGATAATGACATATCACCAGGTTGCAGTCCTAGCAAAGATAGTACCAATTCCAATACTGCTAAAACTGAAGATCTACCTATTTGGGTACCAAGGTAAAATTATTCATAGTCTATATACTATTTTTATCATAATAAAAAAAAAAAGAAGGAATATTGTTGTTAATAATAGTAATACATTTATAAAACTTGGTTAGTTTCAAAAGAATAATTTTATTTCCAAAATAAACAGTTTTCTAATTTAAACATTGTTATTTTTTTATTAGACATAGAGGAACTGGTTCTGGGCCTAGTGGCGATGAAGGTATTAAAATTGATATTTAGATTATTATGTTTTGTTTATATATATTTAATTAATAGAAGAAGCAGATACAGACTTAGAAACTGACAGACTTTTAGGACAACAAAGAACTGATGACACTGGTTTTTTTGATGATAAAACTGTAAGTTTTAAATAGTTATTTAATTTATTTCTCATACTTTGATAACCCCTAGTGGTTTTATAGTACTTACTCAAGTGGTATTTTGTTTGAGCAATTGTTACATGTGTTTTCCATAACCCAGTTGGTCAATTATTTCAGTTTTTTTTGTAAAAAAGCAATAGACATCTAAGTTAGAAAAATTGAAGGAAAAAATTAGTTTTGTATAAAATATAACAGGATTGGAAGAAGTCAAAAACAACTCGGCCTTTGTTACCATTTAGTTTGACGTCATCATCGAACAATACATCCTCACATCCTGCACTCTTAGAACCGGCTGCTAATGTTGAAAAACCATTCATCGTACCCCAAACCCTTAACCCTGCAAAAAAGGTTTGCCTATGTGCTTTTACGTTTGTTCAAATTTAAATATTTTTAATTGTCTGTTTTAAATTCATTATTTAAATTTTTAGTTTTGTGTTATCTGTTTTTCATAACTATTACTATTTTGTATTTATTATAAGACAATTTTGATTTTTGCTTTTTTCTTACAACAGATGGTGTTTTTCTTGTATATTTTATTCATAATGCTTACTAGAATGTGTTATTTATTATTGCTTAATTACTCTAGAATTCAGTACTTATTGATATTATATTATACTATTAAAACTTATATTAAATTTAAATATTCTTAAAAATAATGAAATAATGCAACAAAAATAAATACTAATTTTTTCATAATATTTTGAGAATAATCTTGTTTATCAATGCATAATGTATCAAGTAACTCTTTCAATATACTGTAATTTATATCACTGTTTATAAAATTAAAATAATTTGTATTTTTTCAGTTAACAGTATGTTCCAAATGTCTATAACACTGATGTGCACGACAGATTTATATCTTTATGTATGATTTATTTTTATTTTAATTCAACAAATTAAATTTAGCATTATTTCCTTTAATATTTAAATATTAAATTAATAATATGACATTAAAATTTGCAGTGTTTGTATACTATATATTATCAAATTTAATTAATTATTTTTAACATATTAAATATTTAAATATTTTGTATACATTAACCTTCCTCTTCATTCAGAACTATTTTGTGTAAAATATAAAATTGTGTAAGACTATATATTCCTTTATGTAGATGTAGTAGAATTAATTTTAAAGATTGGATTGCTTAAAGTTGCTGTTTGCATAAGTGGCCTAATATAGTAGAAATTATTAAACATAAAATCCAAAAAACTCATTATAGAGTATATTTTAAATTTGTATTTACATTTACACTGGATGAAAGATGTAATAAATTAAACGAATATAAACAGTAGTTTGTTGATAATATATATAAATGTTAAAATATAATTTTGTTATTTAATATGGGACAGTTTAAGTAGGATTAATTCAGTTATTCATTGAAATAAGCACTTGAGTATAGTTTATAGTTTAATAATTTAAAAATCTAATAAATTAAACATCAATTTAATTTTATGAAATTAAATACTCTAATCACTTATTAAAATTCTAATTGTATTTGCTTAACTTCGTATGAACAAGTGTTTGACACTTTATATACTCTAATTATTTTTGTAGTATTTACGAATTATATTTATGTATGTTTGTTATTGTTATTCATTTTAGTGATGTTAATACTTGTTTTTTCATAGGAAAAAGATGGAACTAAGAAAAAAGCCCGCAATAAAGAAGGTCAGTAAAACTAATGATTGAATAAAAAATTAATATTCTAAAATTAAATTGTATAAAAGTTATAAGTGCTAACATATTATTGTGTTGCATGGAATATTGAAATTCAATTTTCAGCAGTATTCAATAACAATTATGTTTCAATGCTTTATTGCTAGTCAATATTTAAAATATAATACTTAATTTAATATAAAGCATTTCTTGTGAAAATTATGTTTAACAAAAAGTAAATAAATGTATAAAAATCTTATAAGAACTAAATTTGAAACATTTTTAAATTATGCTTTATCACTTGCTATCAGCTTGCCTATTGGCAACAAAGTACGTTTGAATTTAATAGTTACATTTCAATTTATACAAATATCAAATTATATGAAAATTAGAATAAAAATGCATTATAATTCACAATTACTCTGCAATAATTCACAATTTGTTCTTAATTTGTATATTTATATTAATAGCTTTGTTTTGTTTTTGTTATTCTGTTAGGAATACCTCAACACCAAACAGGTATGCTTTGATGAGAGTATAAAATTATTTTCCTATAACTGTGCACGATTTTAACATTTTTTCAAAAAAAGGAATTTAATTTTTATAACTATTTCAAAATGTTGTATACTCTTTGATTTTGCATAAAATTACATTATTAGCCCATTTTTGTTTTGACATGATTTCAGATGAGTGTTTTTTTCTATTTTAAAATTCTTTATATTATATTTTTTTTATTAAAAAAAAATTTCATACATACCCTGTTATTCAATTATTTTGTTCATTGTGCAATTGTACTTATTTTTTGTTAAGATTATTATTAGAATTAGATTAACCTACTCTTTTTTAACGCTTTTTTAAAATAATAGTTGAAATTTAAAGTAATATATTTTGAATAAACGTATAGTTGTGTGTTAAATAATTGTAGTCAAAACAGTATTATCAAGGATCATAAACGTAATAAAATAATATATTCAAAACTATTTAAATTTTATTATATTTATTTTTTAATATAACAATTCTTATTTTTATTGTATTACATATAACATTATTTTTACAAAATATCATTTTGTTATAAAATCATTGTTATCCAGTAATATATTCTCATAATGTTACAGATTTATTACCTTATACAATAACATGCATTTATGATGTCATTCGATAATATAACTTAAATAATCGTAAAAAAAGTATTAATGAAATTTAAACAGTAATGTTTATCAATTGCTTTTAATAAATTAACATATTACAAGTCATATTTCATTTTAACTTATTTATAAAATAGATAGTAAAATTATTATTGAGCATGGTTTCAAAATTCTTTTTTTATGATATTCTGTTTTAAATCTTTTACACTTTTATTAATACACAAATAAATGGATATGGATAAACAATTTTTCCTATTTAGTTTTTAATTTTTGTAGGTTAATAAATATTTTTAAATTCTGCTTATATGTATAAGCTGTTGAAGTATGGGATTAATTTAATATTTAAAATTTATTTTAATTGTAAGATAGAAATTTAACGAATAGGTTTCTTTGAATTTATAACGTTATGTGTATATTTTCTTATATGACATTTAGAACGTAATAACATTTTATTTGTTGTGTGATTCCTGTTTATTATTTAAACTATAATATTTTTAATACATATTCTGAATGTTAATTAGTTTTTAAACCCTTTAGGGTTAATTAAAAAAAAATGTTTGACAATTTTTAATACGAAAAAAAATTATTGTTTCTTACAACTAACGATAATAGTTGAATTTTTTAAATTTACTTTATATAGTATAATTTTAAAATAATACTTTTAAATCAGGTAGGGGTGGTTGATTTTTTAAAATGTATTATCCTAACACTAACAATATTGCTTTATTCTTATTTTTTTATCAACTGCACAACACGGAATTAATACAATATTGCACTTGATTGCACGGTAAGTTCAATGAAACACACACAACTTTTATAATTTATATTTAACAAGTTTACTTATATGAATAATAAATATGTGAAATATTCAAACAAATTAGTAATTATATAATATACAATTAATGTTTTAGCTATTAATTTATTTTCAATAAAACTTATAATGTTGATGTTGAACCCTTATAGAACTAGTGATGCATATTTGTATTAATGTGAAGTCGAAATTGCATTTTTAAATAAAATACATATTATGACTAAAGCATCTTCATATTTAAATAAAAAAATTGGTATTTTATATTTAGTTATGATACATGAACCTGCAGTGCTGATTGAAGGTGTTCTATTTCGAGCACGCTATTTGGGTTCCACGCAGTTGGCTTGTGAAGGGCAACCAACAAAAAGTACAAGAATGATGCAAGCAGAAGAAGCTGTGTCTAGAATAAAAGTAATGTAGCTAATGTTAATTTTGATTTAAACCTCTTATGTATTAAATTTTGTTTGTATTCTGCTTTTTAACATTTGGATTTTAATATAGGCCTTGGTAAGTAGATTAATTTTTAAACAGAAACCATAGACTGTTTTATATCGGTGTAATTGTTTTGGCAGGCTCCAGATGGTGAGTCTCAACCAAGTACAGAAGTGGATCTTTTCATTTCGACTGAAAAAATAATGGTTCTTAATACGGATTTGAAAGAAATCATGATGGACCATGCTTTAAGAACTATTTCTTATATAGCTGATATTGGTGAACTGGTTGTTTTAATGGCTCGTAGACGTTGTTTTCTTACCCATCAATCATCTGAATCAACTACCGAAACTGCATTAGTGCCTTCAAGTATAAATGGCATTGACAAAGCAGCCAATAACAGAACTCCTAAAATGATTTGTCACGTGTTTGAGAGTGATGAAGTAAGTCTTTAATTAAATTAATGATTGATATAACTTGGAAATGGTGAAAAAATATTGGCTTTCATTGGTAAAATTATTTTATTATTGGACATAAGTTTTTTTTATTTACTCAAGTGTAAATTGTCAAATATATGACACATGTTACATATTATTTATTTAAAGTAGTTTTTACATTGATTATGGTTTAGATTTTAAAGTAAATAATTTTTTTTAAGTATTCAAAACTATTTTTAAATACGCATTTTGAATTTGATTTTAATCTAATAAATTTACTTTTCTTTTTCTTATTTATAAATACTTCAATTATGTTAAGGTTAGTTTTTGATTTAATATAATTTGTACGTTTTTATAAAGATTAACAAAAATGTTGACTAATATGATTGAAATGTCTGAACATTACCATATTATACTAAATACATCAGATTTTTTGTTACATTATATGAATAATTTGTTTTATAAAATTTGCTAAAAGCATGTAGTTCAAAATTTGAAAATTGCCTAAAAATTAGGAAAATATATTTTTGACTAGTAAGTTTTATAAATATTTATATGGTAAAAAATAATAATAGCAATTGATAATAATTAAATTATACAATAAAAAGATTAATATAAAATTCTGTTAATAAGAATCGATTATGTTAAAAATCATTCATCAAAGTTCTAATAATATCAATTATTAGATTATTTATTTAATATCAATTTGTATTCCATTACTAGTACTAAATATTCTGCTAAAAATTAAAAGATCATTTTTAATATCGTAACAAAATTGTTTCATACGATTCTACTTTACAATTTTTGTATTTGTTTTGAATGATATTCATTATCACACATATATATATATATATATATTATTTTTATTAACCAAACTACATTTTGTATTAAGTTCAGTGTTATTGTTAATTTGAAAATAGTTTAACAAAATGTGTGTTAAAACTTAAGATTATTTTAGTATACACACAGTTAATATTATAAAACAAAAATTATAATATAGATTAATTCCTATAGTAATTTAATAAAACCAAATATTTTTGGATTTTAGGATAAGAAATGAATATATAAGAGGAAGCTTAGGAGTAGCGGCAATTATGGATAAAATGAGGGAGAATAGACTTAGATGGTTTGGGCATATTATGAGGAGAGGATTCAGAAGCAGTAAGAACAGTTATGAAATTGAGTGTGGAAGGAAGAAGAGGAAGAGGAAGACCAAAGAAGAAGTGGCTAAACACAATTGAGGAGGATATGAGAATTGCTGGTGTGTGCGTCGAGGATGTGGGAGATCGGGGCAAATGGAGGTTTAAGACTAAGGTGGCCGACCCCAAATAGATGGGAATAAGGCGAGGATGATGATGAAATATTTTTGAATGTTTTTTTCAAAATTTTAAATATTTTTAGTTAGGAAAAGTAAATGTTTTTTTTATTTTGAAATTTGTGTATTAAACATGATTCATATTACTTGTTTCGTTATTTTCCAAGAAAATCTGAATTTGTCATTATAGTAGTAATGATATCTTTACAAAATCATTTAAATATTAATATTGTTGAAGTACGATTTAAAAACAATTATATTTGTTATTATCTGCTTCGATTATTTATTAATTAGTGCAAATTTGGGACTAATGGTTAATAATTTTAGTTATAATAAAAGAGATTGAAATTTAATTTAATAATTTGGTTTAGTTTTATAATTATTTTTTTTTGTGTAGGCACAGTTCATTGCCCAGTCTATTGGTCAGGCATTTCAAGTCGCTTACATGGAGTTCTTAAAAGCAAATGGAATAGAAGACCATAGTTTTGTCAAAGAAATGGACTATCAAGAAGTGTTGAATTCACAAGAGATATTTGGAGATGAATTACAAATGTTTGCGAAAAAAGAATTGCAAAAAGAAGTATGTTATAATTTAATAATTTGTTTAATTTTTATTAGTTTTAATTAAAATATCTTTTGTTATTATATTCAATAGGTTGTTGTACCAAAGTCCAAAGGTGAAATACTTGGAGTTGTAATTGTTGAGTCTGGTTGGGGTTCCATGTTACCTACTGTTGTGATAGCAAATTTGGCTCCTGCAGGAGCTGCTGCACGTTGTGGCCAATTAAATATTGGTGATCAAATCATTGCTATTAATGGTGTATCACTTGTGGGTCTACCATTGTCCACTTGCCAAAATTATATCAAGGTACTATTTATTAAATTTTGTTTTCCTTAAGACATTTTTTGTTAATAAACAACTATTAATATAGTTTGTTGTTTTCCTTTTTTTAAAAAGAATTCTAAACCTCAAACAGTGATCAAACTGACTGTTGTGCCATGTGCTCCTGTGGTTGAGGTAAAAATAAAAAGGCCAGATACAAAATACCAGCTCGGTTTTAGTGTTCAAAATGGTGTGGTAAGTGATACAAATCTCCCTAATTATAGCTTAGCTTTAGCTTGTATTTGGTATTTTTTGCCTCATTTTCTATAGTTCATAGAAAATTGAAAATGTATTCGTATTATTTTGGTTTTCATCCGTACATAAATACACAATAAAGGCTCATTTTTTGTGGTGAAGAATTATATTAATTTCCGCTCAAATTAAAATTAATGTATTTTTAATCAAATGGAATAAGTTTTGTATAGTCTATGCGTAATTGTATTTATTAATAATTATTTACTTATAATATTTACTAAGTATAAATTATAAACGTATTTTATTTTCGATAATTATTACGACAGATATGCAGTTTACTTCGTGGTGGAATTGCGGAACGTGGTGGAGTACGAGTTGGCCATAGAATTATTGAAATAAATAATCAAAGTGTGGTAGCTGTGCCGCATGAAAAAATTGTGAACTTGTTGGCAACGTCAGTTGGAGAAGTAAGATTATTATATGAAAAGCATATAAATATCCAAATATTAATAATTGTTGATGGGTAGAGTGTGTATGATCACCTAATGTGTGTAGTACATCAAATATGTAATTGGTAATATTAAATATTACAATTTTTTTATGAAAATTAAAACTTCAAAAAAAAAAAAAACATTCAATGTAATTAAATTGTTTTATTTCACAGATTTTGATGAAAACTATGCCGACATCAATGTTTCGTCTTCTAACTGGTCAAGAGACACCAGTGTTCATCTAGTCTAATAATTCAATAGTCTGTCTTTACACAAATAGTGTAAAATAATTGGCTATCTTGAGTTTACAAGGTTTTAAATTATAAAACCACACTGAGGGAAAATATAATTTTGAGCTGTTAGTGACGTTAATTATCACAATGCATTGGACGGCAATATTTCTGGTCTGTGGATACACTGCCTGGTCAGTTTATGGACTAGTAAAGGGTTTTTCTTGCACAATTTATGGTATCTTCTACTCTTTCCCTTTCTTTTCATTAAATATAATTAAAGACATGTATAATATAGAAACGATAACTTTCCTAATATTTTCATAATTTAAATTTCTCAACTTACGTTTCTTATTATTCCGAGCGTCCGAAAAAAACTTCAAGAATTTAAAAAAAAAACATACATTGCATACATTTTTAAAACAATTTATCAAATATTGCCATATCACAATAATTTTATTGATTATTATTTATTGTACTATATATTTAATTGTTGTTTTAAGATTATGAAACTTAATTTTAAGGCTTATGTTTTTTTTTAATCAGATGTTTGATTATTTTGTTTTATTTATTTATTTTTTTATACTATTCCATTTAATTTTTCTTTATTTATTTTTTAAAGTTGTTATTGTTGGTTTTTTATTTATTTTTGTGATCATTACCTTAATGCTAAATGTATATTATCAATTATGTTACTATAGCATTGTGTTAATTTATATTTTGGACTGACAACGTTGTAAGCACAATAGCATTGTCGTAATTTGAAGAACTCAAATTTGTGTCTGTAAACACAACAGCTGTGACAATTTTTAATTCCTAATATTATTCTAGTCATTGTCATGAAATGAACATTTGATATAATTTTTAATCCTAATATTTATTGTGGTCATTAGACTTAAAAATAATGTATTATAACGAAAATATTTAAAAAAAAAAAAAATATATATATATATATGAAATATATATAATATGTATAATATTCATAAAATGTGTGTATCGCTTGAATAGATAAACCAAAAGATTAAAATAATTACTCGAGAGTAATTTTATTTCCAGAAAACACGATAAACTGATTAAAAATCGGTACTTACAGGTCTAATTGCAAAAAGTTATTTGGAATGGAGAGTAACGGAATGTATATAATTAAAAAATATTTCACAAGGCTGTAAAGAAATAATCAAAATAGCTATTTGAATTATATAAAAATAATCAAATTTAAATCACTATACTATAGTTAACAGTGACGAAACTTTAATATGTAATTACAAACGCTTTAATATTTGATTGTGTAACAATTAACAAATTTGTCTCGCGGTTATAAATTAATTTTTCTTATTAATTTAATATAACCAAGGATTCCACACTTTGTTAAAATAATAAATATATAAATAAAATAAGTGTATATAATGAATACTTGAATATTGAAGTCAACTTTGAATAATTTGTTTTATGATATAATTGTTAATTTAGTCACCATTTATGTATCATTTTAATTTATATGGTCCATACAATTATTTGAAAACTAGTCAATCACTTTAAATATAATTTTTATTACTATTTATATAAATTTGCACAAAAAAGAATACGTTTATTTAAAAAAAAAATTTTTAATCTTAAAAATTATCGAGGTAGTGTCAAAATCATGTACCTAAATGTTATTAAGTATTATTTTTGTAATGTATCCAATTATTTGTCGATAGTCGTATATATATATTGTAGGCATTAAGGAAAGGAATTAAGTATTTACTTATTGTGTTTAGGTATATGAAATAATGGTCTTTGGAGCACTTCTGCTTCGAAATGTGTATCCCACAATAAACACATTGTAAAATAAATATTCTTACTCCATTCAGAATCTATAATGAAAAGTTAAATTATACATTTTTTTTTAAATAGGTAAAGTTAAGTTTCTATATAGTAGTATAAGTAATTATTTTTTGACATTGAAAAAGTAATTATCAATAATTGTATAACTTTTTTAATTTTCTTCACTATTATCAATGCAAATTTCTTCATAATACATCGTATTACATAATCTGATATTATATCTTACTTTAAAAACAAGATACTACTTAAAAACGTTTAAAATAACATAATCTTTATTAAAATTCTAATTTCTTATTATTTGAAAATAGAATATATACAATAAGTAAATATGAATTTTTTTTTTTATATAATTTACATAACTTGACTAGAATAAGGAGAAAGGCTGCCTAGTGAGAGAATTTTAGAAATTGAAATTTAAAGCGCAGGATTTAATAGATCTCTACACCAGTGTTTTTAATTCATTGGGTGATTGCTGAGGAACTTCACTACCTTGAATGGAAATATGTGGCAAGGAATGAATGTCTAGTTTGATGCGGAATTATTTATAGTGATGCGTGTAATTTTGTTGATCGATTCGATGTTGAAGGCTTTATAAAGTTGTAGAAAATGTACCAGGGGTTAAATGTTATAAAAGGAGAGTAATGAATTGGAACGACTGAATTGTTTGTTTAGCATAGCACCATATCTAAATCTTGTACAACCAAATGGGTCTTAGCATGATTTTATAAATTATAATTTTATTTAGGGACAGATTTGTTTTAACAGAATTCCGGGCTAAGAGGTTTAAAGAGAAAAATTCATTATAGGTTTATGATACAAAGAATTGATTAGTTTTTGTTCTATGAAAGAACATTAATTCATTAACAAATTGTATGACCTTTGCAAAATGGCAAGACTAAATAGTTTTAATTGAATAGACATAATCACGAGAAAAAAATAATTAACATGTTCCATAGTGATATAAGAAAACAAAATGTTTTCAAAAATGTAGGTACAAGATGAATCAGTAAATACTAAAAAAAAAGTGAGTCAAAAAAAGTTTATAAGATGTTATGACATTGAGTTAAATAGTATTACACTATTGTGATGTATAACTTGAAAATCAGTTGAAATAAAAAATGGTGGAAAGCGATTAGTTTTCATTCAAAATAATTTCTTATAAACAAATCTGTGTTAACAATAAACGGAGACGTTGAGTTAAATAGTATTACACTATTGTGATGTATAACTTGAAAATCAGTTGAAATAAAAAATGGTGGAAAGCGATTAGTTTTCATTCAAAATAATTTCTTATAAACAAATCTGTGTTAACAATAAAC
>JAIPRN010000683.1:50172-70567 GCA_025469175.1 Geopemphigus sp. TES_GeoC_2020
AGTTAAATAGTATTACACTATTGTGATGTATAACTTGAAAATCAGTTGAAATAAAAAATGGTGGAAAGCGATTAGTTTTCATTCAAAATAATTTCTTATAAACAAATCTGTGTTAACAATAAACGGTTATTAAACATTTAAAATTTGAGAAACATTTATAATTTAAATTTATTGTGAACAGTTACTAAAATATTTACGTCGATTTCACAAATATTCATTAATTTAAAATGGTAGTACAACGAAATTTTAATCGTTTCATTAATTTGTATAGTATATTTAGTAAATTTTTATAAAATATATTGTAGTGAAGAATTAATTAAATTTGCTACGTCATAATCATCGTTCACTAGTATAATACGTTAAATAGACAACTTATTATATATTATATTTATGTATCTTACAGTACCATTTAGTAACAAAGTAACTTTTATTATTAATTTACCTTGAAGTTCATTTATATATTTATATTGATCTGTAATTAGCTTTTATTTAATTCTTTTAAGAAACAAAGTTTACTCTAAAAATTATTATTCTCAATGAAATTGTCAATTATTCTTATTTCTTTTTTAAATAATATCATATAAGAAGTTAAACATCGAAAAATAGATTAACTAAAAATATTCCTAATTTTAAAATAACACGATAACACGTGTTTAATTAATTTGTTGTAGTTACATTTATATTGAAATAAATAAAAATATTTCTTAATTGGAATCTAATTAAAAGGAAAGATAACTAGTTAATAAGCAATAATAAATTGTAATTAGTACAACTAAAGAATATTATACATAGATTAATTGGAAATTTTCTTGTTTGAACAATGTAACCCGACAATTTCAATAATTATTTAAAAGTATATTTTAATTTTAAATAAAAAATGTGTTAAATTCAGCGAGTGATATAAAATTGCGTCTTACAATGTTGAACCCATTATTTGTATTTCCCAATAAAATAATTTTACTGATATCTTCATAAAATGATAAGACCAATTGACTTAGTCATTATATAGTTATGGCACAATATAACTAATAAATATTTAATAAAATTGAACCATTATTTTATAAAACTAAAATAATTTTTTTGTATTTCAAAATTGATTAAGGGCTACTGAAAAATAAATATATATATTTTAAGGACGAACAAAAATATATTTTAAAAACAGTCATAAAATGAATTCAGTATTTAGGATAATTATTTAAATATACTATTAGGTACATAATAGTTTACTCAAATGCTAGGTAAATAAATATTAAATCATTTTTTATTCACATAATAATAATGAATCTCAGTAGTATAATAAAAATAATAATCATAAAAAAATGTAATTGTAAAATATTATGGACAAATTGAAATTAAAATATAATCGATTTAAAGCATTACAAAATTAAAATGACAATATATATTATGTATATATATTTATATATATAAATATAAATATATATATTACTAGTATTCACTGATGACTGAAGTTCTATATTTCATTCAGCAGAATAGGCTAGTAACTTCCTACCCTTTTGTGGTTTCATTAATTTAATGCCAAAGGCATAGTAATGTAATTTGAGAAATAAAAATATGTTAACAAGTTGTCCTTCATTACCATTTTCTATAATTATTAATAAATTTCCTTTAGCTAGAAGATAACGGCTGGAAAAAAATATATAAAGTATATTGCTCGCTTTACAATGGTTTTCTTTCTGAATATTTAAAAATTATTATATTTATCGACTTTATTTTTATTCACCTCACTTAAAAGTTTACTGATCAGTTTTCTGTGGCATACATGCGTGTCCACTCCTTAGCATTACGTATGGCTTCAATTTCGTTGACTTTCCAAAGTTCAGCTACATCGTTAGCTAATGGATCATCTGGATTTGGTGCACTCAATAATGCTTGTATGGACAAGAGAACGGTACGAATCTGCAATGCTGGTGACCATTTGTCCTTAAGTATATCCAAACATATTCTACCAAGTCGGTCGATGTTTGGATGGTAAATTTTAGTAATGAAACGAACTTTCGGCGCAGACATTGGATAATCTTCAGGCAAAAACAGTTCTAATTTGAATAGGCCACCTTCGAACGGAGAGTCTTCAGGACCAGTGACTTTGACGTGGAAATACCTGCACAACAACAACAATAATAATAATAATAATGACAACAGTACCGCGAAACAGATACGGCTTTGTTACTACCTTGCGTTGTCTTCGTCCGGTTTGGCGCTTATACCTGGCACTGGTTCCTGCATCAGACGTTGAGTCTCCTTTAGTATTCTTCGCGGTAACACGGACATAACTGTATCGTCGTTTACTGCCCCTGCTACCTACGACACCTGTAACGTATACGTGAATGCGGGGCACTGCTGTTGTCCGTACGTACTATGCGTCGTTATCCGCGTATCGATATTTATCGCGTTTTCCCTTCAAACGCTCTACTATCAATAACGATGCAGGCGCGTAAGTACGTGACGTCGGTTTACAAAATACTATCACGAGACCTAAACATGTCCCCGAGATTCACAGGACGTTGCCGCGCATATATTGTTCATGTGTACGTGCTATATGTGTGTGTGTGTGTGTGTGTGTATGCTCGACGGGTTAATAGTAACGGAGATAAACGAAGTTGACGGGGCGTAATAACAGTCGCGTTGTCGTGCGGGCAAATGAAAATACGACGGCACTAATCGTCTTCACTCGTGACCGAGTAAATATAATCGCGTAAATTAATACGTGTGTGTGTGTGTTTTGGTGCGAATAGCGCTGGCGGTGCGCTCCTCGGTCATCTATTGAAATGTCCGGTGGCGCTGCTGTTGGCGAATTGTCGAATGACGACGGGTCGGTAAGATGGAAATGGTTAGTTAAAAGGCCACAAATAACCGAAATAACACGGGGAATTTGTGCCAAAATGGCGCGCGTGCGTGCGTTCGTACGTACCATCACAATTGGTTCCCAACGGCGGGGTGGTCGTGCGCTTCTAACTTCATATCGTACGACGATCGGCGATTTTTAGGTTATGTACTATCCGACATTTATTCGTTTACTACGGTATTATTGTCGTTGCTCGGCGGGTGTTCAAATTTTTGTCACGTCCAGTTTTTCGACCGCCGATTCTTCGTGGCTGCGAGTCGTTGTATACACTTTTCGGCCGTGTATTTGCGGGTCGTTATGCTCTCGACCATTAGCCGTCAGTTCCCAACGTAGAGTGTTCATTGACGAAAATTCGCGATAAAGATTATTGAAACGGACGACACCGTCGAATACATATTGTTCGTACACGAACGTAATCGATTCATGTCGTTGTTGGATCTGAGTGTTCTGAAGTAAAAGGTGAATTATGGTGGGCCGTCGTCGGTCCACCTTGCGGCTGAGTAAGCAGTCGGTCACTCTGTTGTACCTGTTGTCGTGCATAGTTTTGGCCAACTTGCTGTTTCTCTATGGGTTTCTTTCGTTGGGCTACAATGATTTGCGTATGTCAACACCAAACGACATCCCGTCCACAATACATTCAAATCGAAACGACTCTGAACCTTGGCGGTAATTATTTTAAGTTCACTAACTATCAGCCATGATCGAATATTCACTACTCTACCAATCGTATGACGGGCCGGATTTCTCCCATTTTTTTTGTTTTACTATATTTGTCCTACACCATTATAACGAATGGTATCTATCACGGTGTTATAGAGTCAGTCGACTCGTACAAATTAGTTTTGTGTAATTGAATACGATAGTAACAAAACAAATTGTATTCTTCACCGTCAACTGTGGTAGTTGGTTTGCAACACTTTGTAAAATATTACCAGATTGTAGTTCTATTATAATGGAAATGCGATACAATTTTTTTTAAATTCTTGTTATTGAGTACCTAATTAGTTATTCTATCATATGATTAGGGTAATTGGTTTATAATATAGGTAACTAATTTTTTTTTGAAAAATCATAAATACGTAATTTATAAAGATTTTAAGTATACTTATTTAAAAGTTTTTTAAAAGAGACTATTTTTTATCAGTGGTGTATAGGCAATGTTGACTGTTTTCCCTATTGTATTAAGTTATGTATTTATTTGGATTACTTCCTACACTTAAAATCAAATTGAATATGCAATTTTTTTTATTAAAGTTTATATTATAAATTATACATTTAATAAATGCTCATTTAAAATTAGTGCTTTTGTTTAAGACACAACTTAATCTTTAGAACTAAATTTTCAAAATTATTTATAGATATATTTTTTAATTTTAGAAAATAGATTTATCTAAACTATTTGTTTTTAGAAATATTTATACATTTAAATTTTTTTGTAATTTAAAGTTTTAAACAGAATATTCAAAATTGAGAATTAATTTATTTCATTAAATATACATAATATAACTATAATTTATAAAGTGTTCCAAATTTGTTGATTCTAAATTATTCAAAACCAGAATATTCATCTGCCTAGAATTTGTCTACTTCAATTTTAATATTAAAATTAGTACTCTAGTTATAGAAATTAGTAAAAATTCTTTTAAAACATTAATATGAACCCTGTATTTTGGTTTTTTCTTTTTGTAATTGACATTCTAATAAAAATTATCGAGTTCTCGTGATTTAATATTATAGATAAAGAGAATTACCAAATATGTTTACTTTACTATGCTTTATGTTTTTGGTTTATGATCAATTAAAAAAATATAAATTATTTTATAAAATCTAAAATTGATTTATTTTTTAACTTGTATATATTTGTAGTTTTGACACTCGCCATTTGTATGAAAAATCAGTGAATAAAGTTGTGTTCATGATAATAGACGGTATTCGATATGATTTTTTTACTGATCCCAAATATAATGCATACATGCCATTTTCTTCTAATCTCATAAAGCAAAATCGAAGTTGTTTGTTTCGTACCAGAGCAGCTTCTCCTACAGTTACAATGCCACGTATAAAAGTATAATAGTAATCATTGTTAAATTTGTTGAAAATCAATACATATATATTTATTTTCAGGCTCTAACTACAGGTACATTGCCAAATTTTATTGATCTTGTGTTGAATTTGAATAGTTCAGCAGTTCAACAAGATAACATTATTCACCAAGCTCATTCGGCTAATAAACAAGTGATATTTTATGGGGACAATACATGGTTAAAACTATTTCCAAATTCATTTGTCAGATATGATGGAACTACTTCTTTTTACATTTCTGATTATACCGAAGTAAAACTATATTATATTGTCAACAAACATTGACTTCGGTTACAGTAATAATTTTATTTTAGGTTGATAACAATGTCACTCGTCATTTAGTAAATGAATTAAAACTAACTGCCGATTGGGATTTTATGATTCTTCATTACTTAGGATTAGACCATATAGGTCATTTGGACGGTCCACGAAGTACTTTAATGCCGAACAAATTATTTGAAATGGATAATATTATTCAACGTATTGTAGATTATTTGGTAATTTT
Source organism: Geopemphigus sp. TES_GeoC_2020 (assembly GCA_025469175.1). Taxonomy (NCBI): domain Eukaryota; kingdom Metazoa; phylum Arthropoda; class Insecta; order Hemiptera; family Aphididae; genus Geopemphigus; species Geopemphigus sp. TES_GeoC_2020. The sequence goes on from JAIPRN010000683.1 coordinate 55,623, forward strand.
TGTCATTTAATTCAGTATTACTATATATAAATTATTGTTTTGAAACAAATTTATAGAATACTGAAGAATCTGAATTACCTTCAGTTTTAATAGTTTGTGGTGATCATGGAATGCGTGATAATGGTGGCCATGGTGGATCATCTATTGGTGAAATAATGGTTCCTTTATTTGTTTATTTCCAGAATAAATCATGTGGTGGAATCGCAGAGTATGTTGAATTTGTTATCTAATAACTAATGTGTTTTGAGACAAATTTCTATTATTAATTAATTTATTTTTAAAAAACTAGAGATGAAATAATGCAAACAGATTTTGTCCCAACAATTTCAGCTTTGATGGGATTACCAATACCTGCAGGAAATACAGGAAAGCTTATAAATAAAATTTTAAAAAATTTTAATATCGATAAAATTCTTTTTGCATATCATTATAATTCAAAACAAATTTATGACAATTATATTTTTAATAAAGGATCGACGAATAAAGGTATCACAATTAATAAGATAATTTAGTATCTGATTGTAGTTATATATATATATTTTTACTTTTTTTAGTCCTTTTTACATATACTTGGATCATAAAATAATTGTTTATTATCCTTAGCTTTTTTGAAGGATTATAATGATGCCATGTACTATTATTATGATTGGCTGAAAAAAGAAACATTGTCCGTTGATCATGCACTTCATATTATTTCCTTATATGAATCAGCATTGAATAATATGTGCAATTATATAGTTAAATCAGTAGCCAAATTTGATATATTTCTCATAATTGTGTCAATTATATTATCTATACAGGTGTGTATTATATGAATTACAAGTATTTGTAAAATATACAATTTTTTTATTATTAATTTAAAATTATTATCAGTTTTACATTAATCGTTATTTTTTTAATTGAAGGTATGGATTTTGTTCTTAAATTTTGGTCGTGTAAATATCAAGTTTATTAAATTCTACCGTCGTTTAGTATACTTAATGGTCATTCGCTGGGCCATTTGTGTATTGTTACAATGTGATAGTATCCTGTGTGAATTCACTGCTACATTCAATGTGTTGGCTGCTGTTATTATTACAATGTTTATTATAAATTTTGGTAGTTTTGCTTGGCCACTTTCAATATCTTTTAATTCAACGGTACATAATATTTTCATGTCATTTCAATGGCTCGTAAGTTAATGAATTTTATTATACGTTTGTTTAATTATATAAATATTTATGTTAAGGCATCATAATTAAATACATAAAATTGTGTGTTGTATATTTTTATGTTTATCAAGGTCTTTAATAATATATAAAAGCACATATAGTTTTTAAAATGTATATATATGCTTTAACATTTTCGTACCAATATTATTACGAAAAAAGTTATAAATTTCCAGTTGTATTTAAAATTTATATGTTTATGTTAGTCAAAGATTTGATGTGTAAAAATTAGCACTGGAAGGAAAGTGATTAAGGATTAATAGAGATAAGACAGAGTATATAGAGTATGAGTTTGATGAAAGAGAACAAGTAGATAAAACAAGGAATTTATTATTAGTAAACTAGGATGAGGTAGGGGGGTTGAAAGTTTTAAGTATTTAGGAGCCCTTTGTATAAAAGAACTGGTGTTTTGATGAGGATATGAAACATAGGATTAAGTGTGGGTGGATCAAGTGGAGAGAAGTCTTTGGAGTCTTGTGCAATAAGAGAATTCCAATGGGTTGAAAGGTAAGTTCCATAAGAGTGTAATGAGACCAACTGTGTTGTATGGTTCAGAGTGTTGGGCTGTGGACAAGAAAATAGAGCAGAGAATGAGTGTAGCCGAGATGAGAATGCTTAGATAGATGAGTGGGGTGACAAGAGAAAATAGAATAAGAAATGATTATGTAAGAGAAAGTGTAAGAGTTGCGTTGATCATGGATAAGATGAGGGAGAATAGTCTTAGATGATTTGGTCATGTATGAGGAGTGAACATTTGGAAGCAGTAAGATTGGTTATGTAAATGAATGTTGAAGGAAGAACAGGAAGAGAAAGATCAAAAAAGCGGTTGAATGCGATTGAGTGTGATATGAGGACTGCTGGTGTGTGTGCATGAATGTGTGGGTAGTTGGCTCAAGTGGAGGTTGAGGACCAAGGTAACTGACCCTAAATAGCTGTGATTGAGGTGAGGAAGAAGAAAATATATATAAAAATCTATGCATATTGATACATTTGTTATTATGCATGAACATACTAACATACGAGTTTTATCATACATTATACTGGTTTTAATAATATATTAAATAATATAATAATATTAAATAGTGTGTATATATATATATATTATTTTCAGATTGGTCATGTTGATAACAATTTATTTTATGTCGTACCTAGTACATTAGTACATATGTTAAGCCTATTTTCGTCTAGCTTTATTGAAGAAGAACATCAGTTGTTATATCATTTTTGGATTGGATTTTGTGCAATTCAAGTATATCAAACATTTGTTAGGCATAATTATATAACGATGGCAAAATGGATAGTTTCTATGATTTTGCATCGGTTTTGCAAAGATCTCAATTATATCGGCAATCAGTGGTTAGGATTTTACAGTTTAGGGGATTGGTTTCGCGAAGCTGAAAATCAAATTTATTTGTCAGCTTTAATGGTATTTGGTAAATGACATCGAAAACTTTTCATTTTTTTTATGTCTACTTTAAACAAAGTTATTAAAACAGTATTTTCTCATATAATTATAGGTCTCTTTAGTATATTCGTTGCTTGTATTACTATTTACAAAATTGGAAGAAACAATAAGCAATTCAGTATAATGAGTATAATCGTTTTTGTTCTGTATTTTTGGAATTTGTGCAGTATATATATGTATAGGGTTGAGACCAAAGAAGTTTTAATGCCATACGGTTATAATGTATTGTAAGGATCATAATAATACATATAATCATAATCCTAATGCAAATAATTATAAATAATATTAATATAATATTATTTTTATAGAAAGTTAATGTTTTGTTTACGCTCGTGGATCATTACATGGTATTCATTGAGCGGATACTATGTTGCTTCTGTTATTCAACAATCTTATCAAAATAACAGAAAGTGGTTTTCTGCTGTCTGTTCGTTGATTGTTTTGTTAATTCTACGTTTGTCATTATTACTAAGACCACATAACATTTTGGTACCAACGGTTTTAGTATATACGTGTAACCTCATGAGACAGAAAAATTGGAATATTTTAACCATAACTATACTTCATTATTGGTTATCATTTTTGTTTTTCTTCTATCAGGTAAATTATTGTTGATTGTATACTCTAACAATATGATTTTTTATGCGTTCATAATTTATGAAATCTTATTTAATGTAAACATTTGAATTGTTCACTTCTTTTAATGACAAATATGTTTGGTCATTTTTAGGGTAATTCTAATAGTGTCGGTACATTAGACATAGTACCTGGATACATTGGTCAGACCAGTTATGATCCAGTTATTGCCGGAGTCCATATATTTACCCATACATTTGGCTTTCCAATTTTGGTTTATTTATTCCTGGTGCTCGATCAAAAGTAAAATATGTGTACAAATTATTTGTTTCGCGTTTCTATCTAATTTGTGTATTTGTTTAAAAATTGCCCATTTTAGATTTTTGGGACTTCAAAAATTGTGTGTGCTGATCGTCACTCAATCATGCATGTATAACGTTATTATTTTATTATTTCGCAATCATCTGTTTATTTGGTCAGTGTTTTCTCCAAAACTTTTATACATCGTCACGTTTACGTGTATGACTTACATTTTTTCCACTCTAATTGTTATTTTAATAAGTTTATGTAAAATGCCCATTAAAAATAACTTTGGCGTTTAAAATTATACTTATTAATATTATCGTGTATATTTATTGTTCATAATTAATGTAAACACGTTGCCAATTTGAATTGTTAAAATATTTTCGAGGTATTTGTTATGAATAGTGAATTGCACTGTGTAGCAGTATTGTTATGTTATTATGTGATACTACAATCGGATTAGAAATAATTTATCTTCCGAATTATATGTAAGTTAATGGGTATCATTTAAACAGTTATGTTAATTAGCCGTATTCCTATTAATTATTTAATTATCATAAGTCGGATATTCTATTAAGTTCGAACGCGACCATTTGGATTTTGATGATATATTGCTCTCGATCCTATATGTTTTCCAAATATTCAATAAAAATGTTTAAATTATTTTGATAATGTTTTAAATATTTGGAAATTTTATTTCAATCAGTCGCTAAAATTATATACATAGTGATATAATCAGATACACACGAAGTATTCTTATCAATAAAAATAATTTATCGCTAGACAACAGAGTAGGTGATATTATCGAATCAACATGTAGTATTTTTTCCTATATAGTACTAATGATACACAAATTAGTTAATATTTGGACATTTTAATTGACAAGTACGTTTGTGTTTGTGTGGTTTCGTACGAATTTGTTGTTTTTTTTTTCGTAAACTTTAAAATTATTTTTTTTTTTTAAATTTTGTACAAAGTATAGTTGTATTCCATCATTATTGTTAACAAGTGTTACATTTATTATTACACGGTTAAAAAATGACAAGTGTTTTTTAAAAAGTATTTGGTTCGACGTTTAAAAAAAAACGAATACAATTTCGACTAATAAATATTTTTAAATTACACGATTCTATATATATATATATATATAAACATTATTTATGATTTAAAGGGTTATTGTCTACAATTATTTTCTTTCTAATTTTAAGATATGTACGTAAAAACCTTGTAGTTCATAGTATCGAAATATTATTATGGAACACACGCAATGACGCGATGTTGTGTATGAAGATGGGAAAATGGACGCCAAAAGTCAATAAATACGAGCAACATTTGGTCAGTGTAGAAAAATATTTAAAAAATTTCGCGGTTCAAAATTTTTTTTTTAAAAAAAAAAAAGAAGAACCGATAAATATGATCGCTAGTCGCGCGTTATTTGAAACGTACGTCCTTTTGACGACGCGTACGTACCGGATAAAATTCTTTTCCTTTTACCTTGGCGGCGCGTTATTTACTAATAATCGTTCTTGTTCCGTACGGGAATCCAATTGTAGCCGGCATACTTGACTATTGTCTAAAATAGTAAGCGTTATTTTTAGAGTAGAGAACACATCAGCGTGCATGGAAAATGCGAAGGCGAGCGTTTAAACGACAAACGATCGTGTTTTGTAAACATTGCGTGCATTCCGAACGAGTCGTGTGTGTGTGTGTGTGTGTATACATACGTACATACAATATACTAGGGCGGGCCGATAAGTAACGCCTTCGCGTGTACAACGTTTGAATTTTAGCGGGCGTAAGTTATCGATTTCGAAGCGCGCGTATTGTTTTTCGCCGTGGCCATCCCGCCGTTCGGGGGGAGGGGGGGCGAATACTAATCGACCGGGGGGCCCTCCTTCTCCTCCTCCACGATTCTCGCTCGTCCGAATTTTCTCGAATTTCCTTACGTTCGAGACGCGTGCGTCGTGTCCCGGTGTGGGGGGAGAGGAGGAGAAGGAGAAGAGCAAGTTAAAACGACCCGCGACGACGTTTCATTTTGTTTTGCCCCCCCCGGGGGGAGGGCAGGACTTCGTGTCCAACATTCGTCGTGGTTGCTTCCGTCGAATACTCGGCGCCCGGTCCTTCGAAAACGCGGTCTACGCGTCATTTTCCCCGGCGGTTCGAACCCGCCGGAGACGGTTTTCGATTGGGCCGTCGTAATTACCGTCCGTCGAGTAATAAACGGTTCGCGGGTGCCGCACGTTCGAAATCGGGCAATCGGCCGCGAAAACGTCGTACGAACGCGAATTCGATCGGGAAATATGAATAATAGTCGCGAGATAAACGAACGGCAATACCGACGATAATTGTAAATTTGGGCGAGAAATCTATACGCGGCCACGGTTTTGTTGTTCGGGAAGTGAGCGCGTGTTTTCAAATCGAAGCGGACCGCTGTGGGTCGAACGCGAAATCAATAATCTAAAAGAGAATTAACTACAAAACGTACGCGAAAATTATGGAACGTCGAGAAAAACGCGTTAGGGTTAAATTTTTTTTTCGTTTTTCGACGCCGAAAACCGCGGGGGTGGGGGGAGGAAGTCCGCGTCGTTTTGTACGGCCGATCGTTGTACGCCAGTTTTCGTCGTCCGTACACGAACGTGCTTTATAGCGCGAGTATATTCTTCGGCGGGGGCCGAAACACTATCGTTATTATACCGCGCGCGACCCGGAGAGATCTCTTACGATACGCAAACGTGTTGCTGCTGCTGCTGTTCCGCACCGGCGGCCGACCAGGACAATTTGACGCGGTAGTCCGTGTTCAGCACGAAGTCCGAAATGCAACCGACGAACCCTTTTCGAAATCTCCTTCCCGTGGACTTTTCCACGTCTTCGGTGCCGCCTGTGGACGCGATATATATATATATATATATACACACATATATTCCGTTATGACGTGGCCGGGTGGTACACTAGAACGCGGAATTTCAAAGCGAGGTTCGACCCTACCCCGCTCTAGTCGGCGGTTATTTAAACGGTTAAAACCAACGGACGGTGCCTGGGACAGTCGTCATCGTGGATACGGTCGCGGTCAAGTTGGACGGTACGCGCCAGGTAGGACTTGTACAGTACACATAAACGCGGGCAGCCCTTCTCCAACGGGTGGGAAGGGACCCGAAAATAATCGTTTCATTTACGGCTTTTAGTTACCCCCCCGTTTAACGCTAATAAGCTCAATTTATACGTTCTTTTTTTGTGTACGCCTTCAAAGCGTCTCGTTCGATTATCGTTTTACGTCCGCGAACCGTTTGCGTTTCGTGTCGTCTTTCGTCCGTGTAAACAAACGAAAAGTCACCGGGGGGCGAGTGGAAAAAGGGAGCGGGCGTCCTTTACCGACCGAAAATCCGCGAACAGAGACGGCAGTGTGTGTACTGTTGTGGAACGTTATCGCGATGCCGCGAATCGGACCGTTTTAGCCGAACACTTTCGCGTAAACGCCAATAGAAAACCGCCGATTGATCGTTTACATTCTAAGTGGTATATGGCCGCGAACGTCCAAAAATAAAAAACACGCGCGGACCGATCGTCTAAACGGCCGGTTCGTTAGGGGCTTTTCCGGGCGACATGTGGGGGCCGCGTTCAAAACGCGAATACCGCTCAAAAACTTTGGTTCTTTTTAGGGCGTAGACAACACGCCAACCGTGCCCGTGTAAAATATAAAATTTCATAGCCGCGCGCGCCGTTCCACGACGTGTACCCCAGCCATTTTCAGGAATCCAAACAAATCAAAAATAGCTCTCGAAAACTACCACAGAGACGCGGTCACTTTAGGTGGACCCCACCTCCCCGGCTCACTACCTCGGAACGAGTTAGTACACACGCCCCCTAGCGGGAAATGTCCGTTACTGCGCGCGCGATAATTCTAGTCCGGTTTAGCGTTTTTTTTTTCTATATATTACGCGTCACGCTTGGTCCACGTAAACGGGACTTACGTATCGAAAAACTAACAGCTAACGAGAAACTGACCAACCGAGTCGTTTTACTTTAAACGGCCGTTTTCCCGAAAACTAGTTTCCGAACGAAGCCCCGTTTTTTTTTTTTTTTTTTTTGTATCGCCTGGTCACGCGCGCGTGTACTCGCTTTTCATTGGCCAAGAACAACACTACAGACGGGTTTCGGGCGATTGTCGCCTACAACGACGACATATTGATCTCCGTACGAAGGCGCGGACGGTCGGCGAAGTTTCGTTGGCGCGGAAACGCGTACATAATGTTGTCTTTGTTCAGCCACAACGACTGTAACGAGCGCGGAATAGACGACCAAGTACGTATACATCGTGCGCGTATTTGTCGTGCGACCATTACTCGGGCAAATTTAAAATTCGAAATATCTACCGGCCGCGTTGTAAAACGTATCCGAGAACGCGCGGGTATGGTATCAACGGTTACCAGTCGGGCCCGATGATTGTTGGATTGTCGTTACGAAAATTCTCGCGTCTCGGCGCGTCCGTTTCTATTCATTCACACCCCCCCTCCCCCCAATTGACGATACAAATTCGAATCGATCGTTTATTAAATAAAGGTCACCAACGGTGTAACAACCGTCCGGCCCGTTGTTTACGCGCTGTTCGTTAATTTCGTTAAAAGTTCGATGGTTATCGCGTTTTCTTCGCGGGCCACGTAAACAGTTACCGAGAAACGTTCGTCGTTTGATTAACGGAGGGCCGGCTCACGTAACTCGCGTTCTCGATTGGCCGCGAAAACGCGGCACCAAAAAGAAGTTACATTCACGTTCCAGGGAGCTTACGAATACCCCGAACGATCGTCGGAATCGCGTAATTAATTGTTCGGAAACTTTCGTTATTACGAATCTTCTCGTCGCAAAATGACGCGAACAACAGCCTCTGTTCTTTTTGTACGTTCGTCGTCTTGCCCACAGTTCACGCATACTTTCGATAGTAATATCGCGTAACGTTTAAACGCGACCAGTGACGACGACGACGACTCGAACAGAAACGATTAAGACACCGCACGACCGACCTCACAGGGTACGTTATATAAATCGCCGGAGCCTTCTAAACGCACGTTTCGTTGATTTTCGACAACGCTAGTGAAAACCACTCGGACGATAATTACACGTCGCGTTCGCAGTATTATAACGTAATAAACCGTCGTCGAAAATGGTTTTAACTTTTTACTGTTTTTAGGCCAATCATTTACCGATATGTAAGACAATGAATAATACCGTGCGCGCGCGTATTCGTATTAATTAGCGGAATTTAAAACGGTAAAAAACGGCGTATTGGTGGAGGTGAAATTTAAAAGAAACGTTTTACGTTGAAAACTTTCCGAAACGTTTTTTTGTTTTTTGTTCGGCTGCTATGCATTTACGTAAAGTAAACGCCGAATGAAAATACAAATTATATATCGCAATTTATTGTCCCGATCGGATATAAAACTCATTACAATCGCCTTTTGGAAACCGCGTAACGATAATTGTCGTTCAAAAACAATTTAAAAACGGCCCAAGGTACAACGGTTTCTAGTAGATTGCGTACGTCAGTAGTAAACCGTCGTTCTCGGACAAATATTTAAACGCTTTCGTGGATGTTCCCGCAAGTCGAGATTATTATTGGAATGAGCTGGTGGTGGCTCTCGATCATTCGTGGCTCAAATCGGGAAACGACAAGCGGAAATTACGTCTCGTGACGGACGATTGTCGAAGACGAAATATTTACAACGAAACGTCCCCGTTACCCAGCGATTTTCGATAACCCATCAGCTTTAGCCGATGGGTCAATTCAGAGACCGAACGGAACTCACCTAAGTACAATCCCGTGTTTGTGTTCAGCTGCTTTAGCCGTCCGGTGGATATGGTGAACATTTTCGTACCGTTGTCTATGGTTAAAGCGCTTAATCTCTCGTCCCTGAAAATCGGAAGGAAAAAAACCCGGTCGAATTCGCGACTACGTTACGTGTGAACGGCGTCTACGAATAAATAGAGCGTCGCGATCGATCGTACGTAAATATCTCTACGAACCTAGTGAACTTCATCCTGTGCCAGTGTCCGTCGTTTATAGGCAGTCCGGTGGTGTTATACTTAAGCACCGTTTCGCCGCTCCCTAAATCGTAAACAACTTCAATACGGCCGTCCTGTAATCCCAATGCCAAAAAATCAGCCGACCGGTCCGACCGACCAGTCCACAATATGAGTCCACTTAAGGCGGTAGTCCGGAATCGCATATTGATATTCAAATGTCCGTCGGTGATTCTAAAAAGAAAGAGAGCGTGTGTGTAAGGGAGAATGTGAGAAAAACGCGAACGTCTTTTTTAAATATTCGTGACGTAAACGGGATAACGTTGGAATGTCCGAAAACGAACGTAAAGTGTTCAACACGGGTATATGGTGGTAAACCTCATCGGGACACTGTCGCGTATGTAATTGGGCGAAAAAAAACGACGGAAGTCGCGAGGAGGAGAGTTCGATTCGAACGATAATTGTCAATTGGCGACGACGTTCGAGTAAAATGGATCGATGGGTTGCCCCGGCCGCGGATTTCCATTAGACGTTCCGCGCTGTTGTAAAAAAATGGCCAACCCCCTCCTTCCATTGTTGTACGCGATTTCGTTTCGCTGTTTCGTTACTTACGCCGTCGAATTCACCCGGGCCCGCGCTCCCCGGACGGTAGGTGTAACCGTAGAACGGGGATGTCTCGAAAAGTGTCGGAAAGAGGAGGGGTACCGTTTTCACCATTTTTAAGTAGGCCCTAACCGGGGTGGGATGGCGGAGGGAGGACTGACCTGTTTTGCACTTCGCGTCCGGTGTAATGCACGAACGACGTGCCGTCGAACGACACCTGTTCGCTGTCCGACGAGTTGCAGTGTTTGTCGCAAACGCACTTGTACATGTCGAAGATCGGGATACATTGCGCGCCGATCCCGCACGGTTTGGCCACGCACGGGTGCGGGCAATTGGCCACGTTCGCTCCGGACAACGCACCGTGGACTATTCGCAACGGCCGTTCGTTGATCGCGATCTGAAAACGACGACGAAACCGGGACCACGCGTGAGGCGAAACGATCTCGTTATTTACGCCGAGGGCGTGTAATAAAGAGCGTCCCGGATTAATCGGACGCACGTGCCCCGCGAAAAAGCCCGGGGCACGCAACGTGTTCGAAGGAGCTAATTTTTCGGAACTATATATATATATGAGATACGGAACGTTATTTCGAGTTTCGCACCGAGACACGGTAAATAATATCGCGTCGTTTATTTCGCGAAATTTCCCGGCGTATTATTTTCGCGCGTTTCTCTTTTCTCGCAATTTTCTCGACAACCTCCCGGGGGGAGACAGAAGATTGGGAGAGAAATTCGAAAAACCGGCTTTTCCAAAAAGGCGGCTTACCCGGTATTCTCGTATTTCGCTTCCGAATCTCGCGTATTTATTATTGTTTCCGATTTCGCCGGGCGTACCGCGATTATTACCATCATCAAACGCGGGACGAGCGTATTTCGCTTTTATTCTGCCAATCTGGTCACTCGAACCGTTATATATATATAGAAATACTCGTACAATTTCGGTAAGAAAGGTTCGTTTCTATTCACTTCTGTCGTTCAGTCGAAACAAATATCGTCTTTACGTTTGACAACCGCGTCACGCAATCAGTAAATAATTCGGCTAATAAATCGTGAGCATTATAGTATACGTTGCATGTTTGCGTTTAAGTACCGTATTGTGAACAAATTGGCGAACGAGCGCGCGATTGTTTTATAGCCATGATATGTATTCGAAAATCTCGGTAAAATAAAGGTAATCGAATGTGGAGGCGCCGAACGTAACGTCGTGTATACGTGGCGAATAATTGCCTATCGTTCGAACGTATCTCGAGAAAGCCGAGAATAAACCGCGGCGAATTTCACATCGCGAAAAGTAGCGAAACATTTTCGAAAAACCAACGAAAACGAATTTGCGCGAATGACTCGTCGTAGACTACGGGCTGTTTGTCGTCCAACTGTCTTATAACCCAATGGAAACTAACGGAATTTCGGTCGTTTTGTTGCCGTTACGTTCGGCTCGCTAATTCGTTACGAAGGCGAAATAAATTGTCCGTGCGACGACTAATATTCGTTCGGCGATTACCTTCATCGCGGTAATACAACGAAACGGGAATACCTCGAACGCGCCAATTACTTTTTGGAATTCGAATTACATAAAACCCGCTTCGCGGCTGCCGCGCACGAAATCCCGGGCATCCGTTAACCGACGTTTCGTTTTATTGTTCCCTCCGTAATTTGTCCTCGACGAACGCCCGCGAATGTCGTCGTATTCGATCGCGAGCCGCGCACCACGCGTATTTGCGTCGTTAATAACCGTTACCGTTACGGAATTTGAACACCTTTTGAAACGAACCGTGATTTTCAATCTCGAACGCGGCGTCTTCACGGTAAATCTTTTAATTACGTTCGACGGATCTACGCGCTAACTCGCGGTTAATTAATGGCCCCCGCAGTTGCGTCACCGTACCACGCGCGTACGTCTCGTCCCTATCGTTTTTACGCGAATTTTAGTGATTGTATATTACGCGGTGCGTACGGACCGGCGTGTTACGGAACCAGTTATTTGATCAACGATATCGTACATTCGTTGGCCGAAATGTTTTAAACGACAAGTTCGACGGGCTTGCCGTGCGTACTAAACGTACTACGCCGTTTTCGTCGCGATATTATTCGGAAATGTACCGATAGGATACGACGGAACGTTATACCATTTTCATATTTCGTATACGTGTATATAAAATCGTTATTGGGAAAATAATTTTATAAACGTAATCGAAGATTACTTTAAAGTGACGTGAGAACGTTTCGTAGAATGTTTTTGTAATTTTATACTTTGAACTAATCGGTTCACATTGTTCAATCGCGTCGATCACTTTTGTATAAATATGTGATCGAAAATATTGTAAGTACGTGAACGAAAATTCACCCGAACGCCAAACTATACTCGTAAAAGGAAATAAATATAGGCAAACGGTAATAGCTTTATGATTAACGAATATAACGCGGAAATATTTTTATTATAACGTTAATTTTTTTTCATTCGTAATCAACTACGAACATATTTATTATATCCGGTTAATAATATCGGAAACATAAACGTGTTCCGGTATTTACATTTCAGTTAACAATTATCGTCGAAACGTTAACCGATCGATCGGATATATTCCGCCGAATAAATTCGCCGCCAACTTTGAAAAATTGATTGTTATTCCGTCCGTTATGGGTAACAATGGTGAAATGGTGACATCCGAATGATACGTGATAGTCGGCACTCGGGGATACCGAAATTGCGACGTCGCAAAGTGAATTAAAAGCACGCGACTGTCATTTGTATTTTATAAACGGCCGATATGCGTTTAGTTGTTGATTATACAAAGCGGGTATGATTTAGAATACCGAAATTATTTGTAATCTGTTACTCACGCGATTTCGTTATGACGGAAAACGAGAGGAAAATCAATAGCCGAGGATAATATTGCGAACGAAATGTTCATATTTTACACGCGGGAACTTTATTAAACTATTCTCGGTTCATTGACTTTTGAATTTTTTAAAGGCTATATTCGAATATTTCGCAGTTCGCGTCGTGATTAATTACATTTTTCGTTAAGTACGGTTTATCGAATTTTTATAAATATATAAATATATATACGTATAATATTTTTAAAAATCCGATTTATTACCGTTAATAAAATAACGTCGGTTTCTTTTAAAATAACATCCTTTTTATTGTATTCCGAATTATAAAATATGTCCAACCCGCCGTAGGGAGGTATTGATGTGCGAACGGCCAATGGACAATTAAGGCTTTCATTTTGAGGGGCCGAAAAATGGCGGACTTTAATAAATGAGTTCCGTCGAAGTCAACGATGCACGTCATCCGCCAATAAATCTTTAAGAAAACGTAATTACGTCACCGTGGACTTCTATCAAAATTGCGGGCGCGCGTGTATTACTAATATTTCTATTATAACGTTCGACGTTATAAATATATTTTTCGTTTTTTTTTCTTTTACTCAAAGAGCTACCGTAGACACTTAAGTTATATTTTTCAATTCGTTGACTTATGGTACTTTGGTTTCTCGATATAAATACATTTCCCCATTAGTATCCCGTTACGAATTTCGACAATTATAACCTTTTTTCGAATCGAATAATAAGAATTTTAGAAGTTTAATACAAACTTTTTGTATACAGCCTTTGAATGACGTCCGGACCTTGATTTGTATCGGTACAGTGTCGTAATCGGGCACACCACCAATATACATACTCAACGGTAACGACAGTTGTGTGAATGCTCCCGGCGACATCACCTGATCCAAAGAAATCCAAATTAATTAACGAAAATAGCTCAACGATCGTTTCTAACTCCGGTGTTTTCGTACAATACAATTTTCATTTCACGTTTCCTTTGGCTAGAATAACATACGTAAGATCGTAGTTAACGTTTAACGAAATATCCTTAAATTTGTAGATCTCGTCGCGGTACGGCGCGACCTTGTTGTCTTATTAACTTTATTGTTAGCACCGTTAATTCCAGAGAAGCGATCCGGTACGCTTTTCTCCCGAAATTACACTTTCCGGGCGATAAAAATAAACGTTTTCTCGTTTACACGACCACGGGTTACGGACCGTTGCGTACGGGACTGTTCGCCGTTTTACGCATACGCGCTAAACTTCAATTCAAAGTTTCTCACGCACTGTGCGTGCGCGCGTCATTCACGCGTATACAGTTATCGCGTTCATTTCCATAACCGTACACGGCCGAGTTTACTTACTTGAACTTCCGGCTGATTGTCCACGCGCATAGCCGCCAGTTTTCCTGTTCGTGATATCCATAGTCTGTGCCATTCGCCCAAAGAAACCGTCCACGGGCTCCTATAAACCAAAATGACGTTTTCGCATAATTAAATATTTACAGACGTTTTTCGCGGATCGCCGCTTTTTACGTCCGCGGTATGTGCGATCTATACCGTTCGCCAATAAACAAACCATTATACAACTCTTTACCACCGATACGTCGGTTCATACGCAAAAAGCGGTACGTTTCGATTAAAGTTTGGATACATACACGGGTGTCCGTACGATGATAAATCGATTACAATTCGAACGCGCGTCAACACATACTGGAGACGTAATATGTCTGGTCGGGGATTCGACGACGTACGAAAAAATGCGTCCACGGTATCTGGCGACGAATCAAAGGGACACAATATCGCCACTGCGCAAAGGTAAATCAAAGGGAATATATTTCGTAGCGCGCGCGTGATTGCGGACCCGAATTAATAATATACGAGGTCCGTCCCAAAAGTATCCGAAACGCGTTTTTTTTTTTTTTTTTTATCACGAAGGGGTTGTGC